>JBBPOM010000481.1:0-25034 GCA_038091455.1 Leccinum uliginosum | reverse complement strand
TGTCTGTCACGGAAGCCAAGAGTCCCTAGATGGTTGTCTGCATCGAGCAATCTGCCGATAACCTGGGGAGTCCTGACAAGAATTTACACGTTACACGTAGACTTCCATGAACTTCATGACACCGTCCATCAGCAAACATGCAATCAGTCTGAATCATCTTAATCCATCTTATTCATCTGAATTAAGGTAAAAAAGAGAAATAAGACAATCAGAGGTCCATAAATTGTCTTATTTCATGTATGTCTGTTTATGAACTAAGAACACAAGAGACTAATATCAATTAGTCGACCAGTTCATCAGCACATAAGTCCTGAAATATTTAAGATGACAAGATAATTCTTGAGCAAGTTGTATCAGAAGATTAAACAATTAAGATACTACAATAATTTGTTATATATTTTATAAGTTGATTAAGGTGATCAGAGATTTTGGTCAATAATTCTTCAGTTGATCAAGATTTTCAAGGCATCAAGATCAACCAACAAATGATTTCCAAGTTGATAGAGATTCCAGATGCTTTGTTAGGCAGTTCTACAAGTCAATTAAATCCTCTAAGATATTAAAACAATCTGTCAAATAGTTTCCCAGTGATCCATATTTCCAAGACACCAAGATAGTCTATTATATAGTTCCTAAGTTGACAGGATATTCAAGATATTAAGATAGTCTACTGTATAGTACATATGTAAGTCAAGTACTTCAAACATTAATGCAGTCAAGACAATCAAATGACTAGTAATATAAGCTGATTAATATTTTCAATCTATTCAGATATTCTATTCAATAGTCTATTTTCAGGTCAAGTTCTTCAGACAATCAATATGGCAAGTGAATTGAATCATCAAGCATGTTGGAGAGTTCAAGAATGTTAGACATGTCATATTATTAGATATTCACAGGCATAATATGCTCAGACAGCTAGTCATGACAGATTAGTAGATATTCAAAGGAATAATAGACCCAGACAGCTAGTCATGACAGATATTCAAAGGAATAATGGACCCAGACAGCTAGTCATGACAGATTAGTAGATATTCAAAGGAATAATGGACTCAGACACATAGACATGACAGATTATCCGAGAACTAAGTATCTCATTCACATCAGACATTCACAGAATAATGTGCTCAAGCCTAGACAGCATTTTCAGACTAGATAAAAACATTGTTCATTAAGAAACATAATTCTATTAGTCCTCCTCCTCCTCCTCCTCCTCCTCCTCCTCCTCATAACATGCAGCCCTTGCAGACGGCTCTCCAATCCTACCTCGAATTGTTTGGGAAGCTCTAGCTTGATATATACCCATATAAGGTGTAGCACCCTCCATAATCCTCTTCCACCCTTTTTCAGAAAGATGATCAATGGAATCCATTACCTCATTGGTGGCATGGCTCCATAAGGCTCCTGAAAATGGAACCTTGTCCGTAACAAACTTGCCCTTGGGATATTGACGAAGGGTTTTCTCGACCTAGTAATTGTTAAATATGCTCCCACAAAAATAATATACTCACGGCTACCGTAGCCAGAGCCAGAGCTGCACCAGGCCTAAACTTCTTCCCCCTGGCCTGCTGTTGGTTCTTAACCGGAATATGTTGGACAAGCTCTAGATGATAAGCAAAGGTGCCTAAAATGCATTCATGGAGAAATGCGCCCTTTCCGATCTACAAAGAATGAGCAGTATCTAATGGCTCGAATGAAACACTTACCGGCTTTTCAGGGTTTCGATCATCAACAGTCTGCCACATATACGGCAGAATAGCTGGCTGCTTCTCCTCTGCAGTACCATCCTCATCAACGTCCTTTGAAGGGCCAGGCACTGCCCATTTTACATAGGCTGCCCGATCCTGGATAGCTTGGAACTCCTCATACTTCTCGAAGAACGTTTGCACAACCTTCCGGGCTCGAGCAACAAAACCATTCCGCCACTCGTAAGTCCGTTGTCGCACCTAGTAATCATCCATACAGTCAACAGTGATACACAGACAATATAAAATTATACCAGAAATGCGACTGGATCATCTTTAGCTCTGACCTCCCAGGATATTTTGGGAAAGACCGCATCCCAAAGTTTTTGTATCTGGTCAATCTCGTCCCCGATGCACCATGGCTCAGCAAAAGTTGAGATATAATCCAGCCATAACGGAAGGAATATATCTCGCCAGACTTTCAACGATCGAAGAGGCAAATCTTCATTCCGGAACGTCTGGTATTTGTCCTTCTTGCGACGACGAGAGCCTTTGTTGCTCCTTTATAAGCATGATCAGTGCATACGTATCCCATGATGACCATGACCGAAGACTCACAAAGCAGCTTCATCTTCTTGCTCGTCAGAGTCCTCCTCCGTATTGTCTCGACGTGGTTGTATGAGAGTCCTCGGTTGAGGAACTGTTGCAACCGTGGGCGGATTCTGGTTTCATTACAGTAGAACATAAGTAGATAACGACAGGTGACAATCAATAACGTACCTGGTGTCTATACCGACTGGCTGTATTTGATGCCTTGAATGCGTTTGCAGGAACATGGAGGTGTTGGCGAGGCGGTTGGTTTGCGGGCTTGCTACGGTCCCCGTGCCGTTTATCCATGCGACGGTGTTGGGCTTTTTCACCGTCCTCCGAGTCGTCATCCTCGTCGTCCTCGTCATCCTCGTCGTTCTCGTCATCCTCGTCATCCTCGTCAGTCTGGTTCTTATCCTCCACTTGTGCTTCGTGTCTATTACGTCCGCCACTGTGACGTTGGTTACCAGCTTCACGCCGGTGTCCGTGTCCGTGTCCGGCTTCGCCCGCGGCACGCTCGCCCCTCCGAATCTCTGATGCCCGGTTCCTCATAACCACGGGAGAGCCGGGTGGGTAGCATTTCTTGATAGTCGAGCCGCGGTGGTTGGATGGGCGATCTCGGGCAAAGTTGACCATCCGCGAGGGTTGGCCCGGGGTCTTGTCTTGTCTAACTGACGTCCGGTCGGCGCCTTCGCCGCCGTCATCATCGTCCTCGTCCTCGTCCTCGTCCTCATCTTCATCCTCGTCTTCGTCCTCGTCAATCCCTGCGCACACGGTTCGGACAACATCTAAGCGTTAGATACGTAGTTGTAGTTTAAATTAGCGAGACAATAACAAAAAAACGAAACGGATGTACCCGTATTCCGAGCGGCACCTGCCGAAGGACAAGGGAGATACATGCGGTCAGCGAGACGAGAACAGCAAGAAAGAATGGGCTCACCTAGATCGTGAGCGGTATCCGAGGATGCGAGACATTCGCAATTAGTGAGACAGGAACGTAATAAAAAGGAACGCGCTCACCTGAATTTCGAGCAGAATCAGAGGCTGCGGCTGCGCCCTTCGGTACAGTCTCGGATACTGTGCGTGATGGAGGAGCTGGATTCTTGGAACCAGGGTTGTTGCGGTGACTGATTGAGCGCCAGTTCGGATTGATTCCAGAGACGGCTGGTTGCGAGGAGGAGCCGAGCGTCGCAGCGAACGCAGTGTTGCGTTTCTTCGCTGGTGGCCTTGGTGGCGATCGGATTGGCGTGCGGATGAGATCCACAATGATAAGTTGAGGACGGTGCGTGATTGGACTTAGCGTCAGCGGCGTGCTCGAGAACGAGAACGTGTCGGGATTCCTCGGACTTACTCGGAAGACCGCTCGGTACTGCCATTTTTGGCGACCTCAGGGCTTGTGCTATGGGCGGCGTTAGCGCTGCCACCATTGTTCTTTCTGCTTCCACGCGTCTCTCCTCGTTGTTCTCTGGTGGGAGGGCTGTCTCGACTCCCCCGAGCCTGCAAAGCCAATCGTCAACCGCAGCCAATCAAGAGGCATCGCTCTGACCTGGCCGCCACCGATTGTACTAGCCGCGGTATTGAGCTCGAACCGGTGCTCGTTCACCGCCTCTCTTAAGCCGATCGTGCCTCGTTTCTTCCTCGGAAGGCTCTTTACGGTCGCGTTGCCTTCACTGTCGGTCTCAGAATCGACTGCATCGTTCGTGAGTGTTTATCTTGAATCGCTCGAGTCAAACAAAGGCATGCTCACCATTTCTTTTCTTTCCTTTGCTTCTTTGCACTTCTGAACCCTTGTTTCCAACGTCTTTACGCTCGTCGTCTGCGGCATCAAGTTCGGGACCGTCCGTTCCAACATTAGTAAATTTTTGACTCGCTCAAATCTTCTGCTCACCGTTTGCCCTGCCCCGTGCACTCTGTCGCGGTTCCGAATCCCCCCTCCGTGCACCGCCGTCATCCTCGGTGTTCCTGTCAGAATCAGGACCGTCTGCTCCAACATCAGTAAGTTTTGGACTCGCTCAAATTTTCTGCTCACCGTTTGACCCGCCCCGTGCTCTCTTTCGCGGTTCCGAATCCCTTCGTGCACCGTTTCCCCTCCCGTCATCCTCGGCATCCCTGTTGGAGTCATCTAATATTCCCCGTGAGTGTTAGTCACATCGCTCTCACAAAAACATGTGCTGACCGTCATCCTCGGTGTTTTCTTGAATGCCTTCGACTCTTTTTCGCTTGCCTGCAGTGTCCCGCGCTGTTATTATCACGGATAGTTCCTTCGGTCCATATTAGCTGAACACACACGGTAGGTACGTACCGTTTGTCGCATGGGATTGACCATTTGACATCTCTGTCGCAGGTCTTTCTGTGGGAGTTTCCTCGTTCGATATTACACGCGAACCTAACAAATGAATGTGTTAGCGATCAGATACGCTCGAGCACAAAATAAGTACATACGTTCAGTTGTATGCTGGCTTCCGGTCCCGATCGTTGTCGCAGCTACCGAGTCCGCGTGACGTGCTTGCTTCGCGAGAGTCGAACCTGGGTGAGAACCCAGTAAGTCAAGTGCGCACATACGTTTGGTCATATGGAATTGACCTTCTGGTCCGCTTCGTCTCGCAGTAGCTTCTTTGGGAGGGATTTGCTTTGTTGTCGTCTCGGAGCCTGTACAACGAGTAGGTGAGTGATTGAGTGGGTTTGAAACAGAGAACAGGCAAATATTTTGGGTGGTATGGGGCTGACCTTCTGTCCCGTGTTGCGGTGCAGGTGTCTCTGTGTGAGTTTGTGTTGTCGTCGGTCGAGAACCTACATGGTGATTGAATTCATGAAATTGAAGATTGTGGAAAACGGTGTGAGCACATACCACTAGTCGGTCCAGTCCTGTGATCTTGACTTCCTGACGTGCTCGCTGCAGTTTTCTCTTGGTGTACGGGTTGCTTTACCACTGAAGGACCAGGTGGTAGTCGTGCTTCGTTGGTGTGCTGTATCTGAGTCGCTTGTAGGTCGTGTTCCACTTGTGCAATTTTCCTGACTGTGTCACTGTTTCCAGGAAGATTTGCTGTCTTGCCTGCAGGCTCAGAAGGTCGGGTTGTTCGATCTACATAGCCGGGGTGCGCATTCCGGTTACTGGGCCGAGTCTGAGCCATAGTCTAACATGAATGGCAAATTGAACAAACAGTGGAACAAACAACTTTTAAGTTGGCGTCGAGAAGTACAAATTCCCACGCAACAAGGTAATGTAATACGGCCCATTTACAAAGTAAAAATGATAAAACAATATAGTAACCTGCAAGATCTCAGTATAGCTGGGTGTGCATGTTGGTTACTGCCTGAGTCGGAGTCTAACATGAACCACAAGCTGGCATTACCAATTGGCAAGATCAATACTATATTAATTTGTATTCGAAAATCTGGGTAACCGTGATCAAGGTGGGTATTTAATTGTCTGAGACTGAGTAGACATACTAAGTAACTAAGACAATTGACGGTTTAGGTAACAAGGAATTAGGACATTGGGTATAAATTGCAACCAAGGTGAGTATGGCCGCAGTGCTAGTATTTGAGACTTGCACATGGTTTTTACCATGAATCACAAGAAATCCACTGAATAGCAAGGACACCTGGACACTGAATATAAACTTCCATACACTAAGGTAATACAATACCATATCTGCAAACCAAGAACACTTGATTGATTGATTGATTTTGAAGATCTGGGTATAAGTTTGGGGTAAGCATTCTGGTTATTGGCCTGAGTCTGAGACATAAACAACACATTCACATTGATTTGTATTTAAAGATCAGGATAACCAAGGTGGGTATTTTGATTCCTAGCAGCTGAGGCATAGTTTAAAATGAACCATGAACATTGGATACTAGTTGACAAACAGTTTGGTTGAGAAGTGCAGTACAAATTTCCACACCAAGGTAATACAATATGACATTTACAAACCAAGAACAACATATTGACTTGTTTTCAAGATTGGATACTAGTTGGGAGTGAGCATTCTGAACTGCTACTGGCCTAAGTCTGAGACATAGCACTAGTAGGATCTGGATAACTAGGTGGGTATTTTGATTACTAGCCTATAAGAAGACCAACCAGTCTCAAATAATTTAAATTTGATAAGGGCTAGTAAAAGCCTCCACACACCAACTTGAAGGTAGTATTATGTACAACAGAAGAAATATATATATTCACCTGTAACAAATACTAGGATCTAATGGCTTCAAAACATCAATCCCGAAAATTCTTTTGTGCTACTCCAATAAACAAACAATGTCGTCAAGGATTTCGATCTCTTGGTGGTTTTACTCGACACAAAAATGTTGTACATGCCAACAGTCATGCACACATCCAGCAAAAATCCCGACCTCGCCAACATGAATATGCTGATATTGCTCATCATGAGCAAGTACAGAATGATGGGCAAATTTACTCTGATGATGAAGATGATGTGCCAGAGGGAGCATATTGTACAAGTCATCCTGTACTTGATGGTAAGTTCATATGATTATAATGTAGTCAATGTTATTGCCAGTGGTTGAAAATTTATTTATGCCACTAGGAACACCATGTGATCAGTGGACTGGTGAAGACCTTCCTGATGGAGAACCCCCTCATCCTCAATCACCTTCCACTACACCTTGGACACCATTTGAAAATCGTGCACAATTCGAGCTTGCTGATCTTCTATTTCGCCAATCACAAATGTCAGCTGGGCACATAGAACAACTCATGGATGTCTGGGCTGCATTAGACAAACAAGGATCCCCTCCATTTTCAAATTCTCAACATCTGCATCATACCATTGACTCTATCAAGGAGGGTGATGCTCCCTGGAAGGGATTTACTATTCAGCATTGTGATGCAGGATTAGCAGATGCACCATCTTGGATGAAAAGTGAATATGAGGTGGTGTTTCGCTCTCCTAAGACAATTCTTCAACATCAGATATCCAACCCAGAGTTTGATGAACACTTTGACTATAGTCCACACCTGGACTTTGGGGAACAACATGAAAGAGTTTGGGGTAACTTCATGTCTGGTAATTGGGCATGGAGGCAATGTGTTTGTGTTTTTATTTTTATTTGACTTTAGTAGTATGTTGCTTATACCTTTTATTAGAATGAATTGGCAAAGGATCCTGTAAACCATGGAGCAATGCTTGTTCCTATCATTTTAGGAAGTGATAAAACAACCGTATCTGTGGCTAGTGGCAACAGTGAATATTACCCTCTATACATTTCAACAGGCAACATCCATAACAATATGCGTCGAGCTCATGGAGAAGGAGTGAGTTTGCTGGGATTTTTAGCTATTCCTAAAGGTTAGTTGATTTTACTATTTGAATACTACTGGTGACCACTGATAATTTTATCTGCTTGATATATTCTCTAACCAGGTGAAAAAAAATATCAAAATGATCCAAAATTCCGTGAATTCCGTCGACATATTTTCCACACTTCTCTGGCTGCCATCTTCAGTCCCATGAAAGACTCAATGGAGACACCTGAGATAACCTTGTGTCCTGATGGCCATTATCGACGGGCCATCTATAGATTTGGTCCATATATTGCAGACTATCCAGAGCAAGCCCTTTTGTGTTGCATTGTTCAGGGATGGTGTCCCAGGTATGTTGTATTATCAAATATAGCAAGAGCATAGCATGTAATCTTGTGTATCTCAGATGTACAGCTCATCGAAAGCATCTTGATACAAGCACAGATGCATTTCCTCGCTCTCATCAACATACACAGCTAGTGATGGAAAATTTATCATCTGCAGTTTTGTGGCAAGAATATGGCATAGTTGATGGAATCTTGGTATGTGAACTGATCTAAGAATAATATATATGTTCATTACATTATCATGCACTAGCCATTTACTGCTACATTTCCAGGAGCAAGTATCTATGAACTTATTGCCCCTGATTTGCTGCATCAAATCATCAAGGGTACTTTTAAAGACCATATTGTATCTTGGGTGGAGCAATATCTTTCCAACACTTTTGGTGAAAAGGAAGCCAAACGAATTTGGTCTGACATTGATCGCCGGTATATTATGATAATATTGATGCTTACATTATCTAATATATTTGTTTAGCATTGCTGCAGTACCTCCTTTTCCTGGTTTACGTCGATTTCCAGAAGGCCGAGGATTTAAACAATGGACAGGCAATGATTCAAAGGCTCTCATGAAGGTATATTATATCAATTTAATCATTTGAGTTCAAGTCCATAATTAAGTGTGTTAATTTTATCTACTAGGTTTTTTTGCCTGCCATTGTAGGCTATGTACCTGATCAAATGGTACAAGCAATTTCAGCCTTCCTTGACTTTTGCTATCTTGTCAGACAGTCTTCACTCAATGAGGCTGATTTGATAGCAATTGATGAGGCAGCCATCCGCTTCAAAAGAACCCGTGTTGTGTTTACAGATCTTGGTGTCCATGGTGGCAGTGAAATTTCAATTCCTCGCATTCATGCCATGCAACACTACCGACAGCTTATTGAAGATTTTGGAGCACCTAATGGACTTTGTTCCTCAATCACAGAGTCTAAACATATACGTGCAGTCAAAATTCCTTGGCGAAGCTCTAACAAGCATAATGCACTTTCTCAAATGCTACTATTCAATCAGCGCCTTAACAAGCTCATTCAATTTCGTGCTGAGTGCTTTGCAAAAGAATTGTTGAATACACCACTTCTTCCTGGAGATTGTGAATCTTATATGATGCCAGTGGAGATAGGTGAAGATGAACAAGAGGGATATAGAGATGATGGGACATTGCATGAGGTAGATGAAATTGAAGCAAGGCCTCAAGCTATTGTGGGATTATCAATGCCAAGTATGTTTTATTGCAATGCCAATTATAATGTGAGATTTTTAATGTAAAATCATTGTTCATTTTAGCACCACGTCATAAACGCAATCTTGGAGAGATTTCTGAGGAAATAGGGATTGCATCACTCTCTGAAATGGTTGCAAGATTTCTATATGATCAACGCAATCCTGATGCATTGATCTCTGGTGCTGATATTGATTTGGCCTCCTGTCCAGAATTCCGAGGAGATGTTTACACATACTCTTCTGCATTCTCAGTCTTTTCAGCTCCAAGTGATGTTTGTGGAATGGGAGGAATGCAACGTCAGATGATTAGAGCCACTCCAGTATGGCGTAATCAAGCTGCACGATATGATTGTGTCTTTGCAGAGAAGGATCCCACTCAACCAGGGTTTCATGGACTTTATGTGGTTCAAGTAATTCTTTTCTTTTCTTTCTCATTTCGAAATATAGACTATCCTTGTGCACTTGTGCGCTGGTTTTCACCCATTGGTGATATGCCTGATCCAAATACTGGAATGTGGATTGTGGAGCCAGATGTAGATGAAGATGGAGATTATGTTGTTTCAGTCATTCATCTTGACAGCATTATGCGTTCTGCACATCTTATACCTGTTTATGGAAAAGATCCTATTCCTATTGATCTTACTTCTTCTGATTCTTTAACTGCTTTTCAAGCTTACTATGTCAATAAGTTTTCAGATTATCATGCCTATCAAAATGTCTTTTGATATTGTACTATTGTTTCCTTCAAGTTCATTTAAATGTCAATTGATGCATTGTCATCTTATTTCCACTTTGTCATCTTCTCAAATCTGCAAAGCAATGCTGGCAAGGACACGTGAATATCTCATTATGTTACATGTAAGTCGTGGTTGGGCGTGTGATAAACATTGTAGGAGGGGTCAGGTCGACTCGTCGCTTGGACAGTCGAACGGGCAGACAAGGGACGGAGGACGTACATGTGGAGTCGAAACGGGGCGCGTCGACGAGGTACAAACGGGATCGCGCACGCGTGCCGGGACGAAGGCCGGGACTTCGCGGCACGGCACTCAAATGCCGTCCCGCTCAGCAGTAAGTTGCATTTTTCTTTTTCTTTTTGCACTAAGTTAGTGGACGGAGTCGCAGTGCCATTGCCACGGTCATGTCCCTCACGCTCCAAACGTCCATCCTGAATCAACAACTCGACTTCGTCAACTCACCCGTCGTCCCTTTTTTCATCGCTATCGCCCTCTGCTTCGTCACCCTCTGCTTGGTTGCTCAGGCTCCAGTCCGCCGTTTCAACGCACGTCTCACTGTGGACCTTTTTACCGCCTTTCTTCCTTGGTGAGTCAAAGTGACTGTCAAACAGTTTTAACACGATTTTAGCGACTCAACTGGTGACTCGGATGTGAAGGATAAATTGCACGCACCTAGTGCCGCCGCCGCCGAAGTGGGCTACCAGGTTTCCCCAGTGCTCAGTCGTATCATTCAATGACGCGTTGTCCGCCGTCACCGCCAAGATTTGTGCGTTCGTTTCAGGTACGTTGCGACGGTTGCGTGTTTAAACATTCTTCCTACCTTACCTGATATCTTAAATTCATTTAGGGATTTTGCGAACGTCTCGGCGAGAGTATAGCCGGTGTGTGACTGAGGTATACGCATACTCAGCCAGGTATGTCAACATTTCGTATTGCTCACCTTCACGTTTGCCACCTGGCCCACCCCAACCACATCCAGGATGTGTGAGCACGGGTTACCCGGGCCGTCCACTTTCAAGCGTCGAAAGCCTGCTGATGGCATTCAAGACATGTCAGAAGCAGAAGGTTCTTCAGCCTCTGTGGATGGCTGTGGGGTGGCCAGGTCCAGAGCAGAGCCGCGGCCGCCTACATCGGAAGAAGGCGCAATCCTGTTCTTATGCCTTTTCCTTGTGATCGCACTGCAACTCATATCGTTTTGGGAGATGTTGTGGCACATCAATGGTGCATTGCAGTGAGGTTGGCGTTTGGGGGCCTGCGCTTAGCCGAGGCACGAGAGGCGCAGGGTTTAGTCTGCGAACTGACATGAGGATGCAAAGTATAACTAGTCGCTCTTTGTCGTACCATTTAGTAGTCCTCGATACATTCGGTTTCGCACCCAGCCACAAGGCAGATGGATGGTGAACGTTTAAGCAGCCAATAAGTATAACCAGACACTGCAGTAAATCGACTAATTCAGAGCGTCTGAGACGCTGATCAGTGTGCAAAATAAATGGCCATGACGCTTATTACCGCGTCGATCAGAGGTGACGCGTGAAATCAGCGTCACATCTGATCGACGCTGATTCTGAGCGTCAGTCTGGCTTTGATTTTTAGCGCCCTATAATCTGCGTGTCACAGACTGTCACAGCCTGCAAACGGTAGACGTTTTTGGGATTTCAAGTCGTGAAATTTTGTTGAAGTCTTTTTTGAGCTACTCATATATGATCATTGAGCATGTAAATTAATTGTGCTCTACTAGTCTACTGGTCAAAGACACGGATCCGGGCTACATACTCTCAATGCTCCAAGCTCTGAGTTCGGTTCTCAGAGACTCGCTGTGGGTAATTTTTTTATTTCTACAATTTGTGCAAATGGATCACACCAGCTCTCATAGAAAACATAGTAGGGCATCCTTAATTGTAATATGTGGAGACACTAAAAATGAGTTGTGAGGACGCTATCGTCGAATGAGCTGTGGGGACGCTGCGAACCAGCATCCTCGACGCTGATTTCTCGCGTCCTTGCCGTAGCCTAACTAGCCGCGTCTCGGACGCTCTGATTCAATTAGTCGATTTACTCGGTCCATGACCGGCACGCCGGTTCATCTAAGATGTATCAACATAATAACTTGGAAAGTTATTGATGGCCCCGGCCCGGCCTGTGACTCGACCAGCGGCGAACGCGGCCCACTGGCAATCTGATATTTCTGTGGATAGTCCTACTAGGTCTTTGCATCACCTTGCGTAAGCAAGGTCGTTTCCCCGTGTTCGGTTCGTGTGCAAAACGTCCATAGTAAATAATTTACGTAATTTTCTTTGCTATCTCCTCAAAAAATGATAGTATCGTTTGGTCGAAGTCTCGAGACGGATCCTTCACATTATCGATTTACTTGAAAAGTTATGATTGCTTTCGTTAATATTTTACTCTTAAAACTGGTATACATACAGTAGTCACGTCTCAAGACGCAAGGTCCTAAGCCGGCAACGCCGGCCCTTCTCTAGTAGATAAGTGAATGCCAGTTGTGGCCCGGGGCTTGTACTATTCCGTCGGAACCGTCCCTGCCAAGTCATTTTATTTAATTGTCGACCGCTTGCTTGATTCGGATGGTATTTCTGCGTCGTGATTCGTGTGTAGTGACCGCGTAGAGTTCATGACACAAGTGAGCGCTAGTGAGCCGCAAACATCATGTATGTCTGAGTTTGTACTACATAGTAGTATGCGATGGCCCCTAAGCTTCTAGCTCTGACCGACCCTTACCAGTTCCCCATTCGACGAGCATTCTGAGAATGCACAGGTTGTCTTTCCGTATTTTGCCAATGTTACGGTACCTCCATGCTATTCCGGGCGATGGTCGCATTCGCACAAGCCATGTATCGAGAGTGAAAGAATTTTTTTCTCGAACGATGGGGCCACTCTCTGCCCCACCCTGTTTCGACTGATTGACCCACTGGCAGACGCCTCCCAGGAGTATTAATACGCCGAAGCGTATTCTCCGACACTCCAACACTTCTTGGTTATTGATTTCTGGTTCAGTACCGTCGGTGGCACCAAACAACCTTCCGTCCAAGATTTTGTCAAGATGATCACCTTAATAGACCTTTCGTTCGAAATCATCGACCGGATCCTATTCGCGCTTGACCCCCTTGACATCGCGAACGTCTCTCGGACCTCCCGGTGCTTTCACGACATCATATACGGGCCCCTTAGCCGGCAATTCTGGCGGGGACTCTACCTCGCGCAATCGCTCGATGATCCCCGTCACACAATGAACCACCTCGGCAGCCCCCGTGACGATGACGTAGACTGGAAGGAGGAACTGCAGCGAATCATGAGGGCGCGCTGTGTGGTCAAACGTCCGGAGTTGTGTCGGTCGCACGAAGAGCGCTGTCTGGTGCTGCGCACCTGCATCCACCTCATCACCCACGCCACCCCCATCTCTTCTCCAGACGGTGTCGGGAATGTTTCGCGCAACGTGCGGTGGATTCACCGTCTCTTGGGCGACGGCGCGTTCTTCCAGCCTGAGACGTGGGGTCCATTGTCAGGGGAGGAGGAACAGCTACTGGCGCGGCTGCACACGCTGTTCGGAGTGATTCGGAGCGATCGAAATCCGGAGCGACGTCGGGCGTCTCAGGCGTTTGTGTACAGCCTAAGACAATACACCATCGACCGTACCTACGGGCCGTACATGCCGGACGGCGGCAGTATCCGCGTCGATTGGGCGTTTCTTTGGATGGTCGTGCATGACTTCGGAATGTTGCTGCTCGTCGCAGATATGGATGACGAGGACGGACAAGGCGGGGAGGATTCCTATTTCTGTCCGCTGAGTTTGTTGTTTCGCCAGAGCATCATCCCTCGGGGGTTGGATCTGGATAAGGAGGATGACTGGGCGTGGGTGGAGGGGCTGTGGTCAGTGAGGTACGGGTTCATGGATCATCGTGAATTTATACGTGAGTTTTTACCCTCCTTCGTCCGATCGCCCTGGTATGTTGACGAGCGTGGACCCACCAGTTTATAACGACCCATCGGCAAGTAACCTTACTCGCTGTTGACCATCAAAACGTGACGAACACGTGTGCCACCATATAGGTACCAGATCATGAACCCCAAGATACATCAATTTTTGACGGCACCGAAGAATCGTTGGCCTCGTTGGATATATATTTTAGCGTTGTGGGCATCGAACCTGATCCTTCCCACCCCACGCGTCCCAAGATCAACGTCGTCGGCGAGGTGGACGGAAAGTTCAACCTTGTTGGCTTCATCAAGCTTACCGATGACGATCAGGTAAGGTGGCATTACGTGAGTACACTCCATGTCTCCCGGTGGAAGCGTTTCAGCCTAAGCCTTTGTTTGCGCACGTTTCACACTAGTCTGCGGGCAACGATAACCAAATGGTGTGGAAGTGAGTACACGTTCGCCGGATACGCCGCCATTGATTTGTGATGTATTCTTTTCTAGTTGTGAGGCGATATGCCTTGGCAACGTTCGATCGCAGTGCGGTTTCATAGGCGTCTGGTCCACCGTCTTCCATGACGCCGACGATCCTGTTGGTATGTTCCTTTTGTTCCCGATAACGTCGACCTCAGGCCCATCATCGAATTGACGCGTACTCAATAGGCCCATTTTGGATGCAACGCGAACTTCTCGATGAGGATGATTAGGACGATCTTGCCCGGTTTTCGATCCCAAATACTTTATCTGATTCAAATCGGCCTTCGGTGTGTGAGCTCGATATACAAGCGCAATGTTGTTGTTATAGAACTGACGATCACGTTGATACACGATCATCTTGACACAATCATTTTGTCCCATGTAGCACGTTCGCCTATTGGTAACCCACAACTAAGTCTCTACATATAGCCATATCCGCACACAATGGGAATAATATACACGGTAAAATGTCTATCTACATCAGACTCTGTTACAGTAGTATCGTACGCAATCCACGCCTCTTCCCTTCTCTTTCTACAGCCTGACCGTAAACTTGAGCCTACCGTCCTCACACACCTCGCATCCAACACTCTCCATGTTCTCCACGACAAAGTGCGCGCCAATGTGCTCAATATGCTTCCGCTCGTGGCTTGTCATCAATGCACAGTATGTTCCCTGCCTTTTTTCATCTCACAGTCCCAGTGGCACCGCTCTCAGGTACCTGATGGGCTCCTCGCAAAGCCCTGGGCCTCTCTGACGACGACGCGATGGCGATGGCAGCGACGGGACGACGTTGTGATACCACCTCTCCGCCTCTCCCTCTCTCATCCCCCCTGTCAGTGACGACGACCACTCGACGACGACGACGATGCAGCGTCGTCGTCATGCCCCCGCCTCTCTCCCTAGGCTCCCACTCTCATCCCCCTGTCAATGACGACGATGACGTCGTGCCACCACCTCTCCCTTTCTCATCCCCCCTGTCAGTGACAATGACGATGCAACGGCCGCGACACGACGACGTCACGGTCGTGCCCCTGCCCCTCCCACTCCCACTCTCATCCCCCCGACGCAATGACGACACAACGTCGTCGTCGTCGTCGTCGAGTCCCTGCCTTTCTCCGTCTCCCTCTCCCCCAGTCAGGCTGGCAGGCTTGGGGCTCGGCTCGGCTTACCGTAATGGGTATGCTTTCGAGCTACGGACGGCGACGACGAGAGTCGACGAGTCGACAACGACAGACACTACGCCGACTGACGACGTGACGAGGACGGCGTCGTTTCAGCCCGTCTCGTAGCAGTTGTCGTCCCATTGTAAGAAATGTATTATTAAAATAATATCATAGATTTAAAAAAAGGAAATGTGAGGAGTTATGTGCCTCTATACGCGATGCGCGTTTATGGAAATTCACGCTTATGGTCAATAGGGGCTGCAACCTTGCGAGAGCTAAGCGCTAAGCAGGCACGTTCTGTTGACGGATGACTTTGCTCCCCGCAAACTTTTTGATCCTTGTCAATCACGCTACACGGCTATCAAAGCGGATTTTTTCATTTTCGCCCTGCAGGTGTGAAAACTACTGTATCTGATCGCTATATCAGCAATAAGGCTCTAACTCAGAATTCTATTCTGATGGACCTGTAGGGGATACTATCTACAGCATTTCATCCCACCAATACTAAGCCTGAAAACGACAATTCGTGCCTGAAAACGACGGTTTGTACTATTTCGCTTATATAAGCTGCACGCCAGTTTTGGTGGTGGTGCGCACCACCACTCTTTCCCGCACATCGACCGCTCTGCGCTCACGTTACCAGTCGATCGAAGAGGCACTCCGAACACAACCTAGCATACACTCCATAAAGGTCGTCCTCCTCGCCGAACGTGGCATCATCGAATATGACCCAACAGCGTGGACCACAGACAAGATCATCGATGTAATTCTCACTTCCGTTTGTCGCACTCCGTCAGCGCTCAACCGTCGTACAGGAAATATCCGACATCGGGTTTGATGCCACTCTCATCCCCCAGGCTCGGTCAGATACGGTTACGCTCCGAATATACGGCATGACCTGCTCGACCTGCACTTCCACCGTCGAGAACGGTCTCCGCAGCATCCCGGGCGTCACCCGCATCTCTCCCTTGCCACGGAGACCGCAAAGATCGACTTTGAGCCAGGCGCCGTAGGTTTACGAGAATTGATAGAGCGAATCGAAGAAATGGGCTTTGACGCCCTGCTGTCCGATCAACAGGACGCAACCCAGAAACAGTCTCGCGAGGACGAAGGAAATCCAACAGTGGTACACTCGCCTCAAGTGGAGCGTCACCTTTTCCCTGCCCGTCTTCTTCCTCAGCATGGTGGCACCTCATATTTACTTCTTGCACCATTTCATCAACTGCCGTTTGTTTAATGGCATCTACCTCACCGACCTTCTCGTACTCGCACTGACCACCCCCGCACACTTTTGGATCGGTCGTGCGTTCTACCGTTCCGTGTTCAAGGCGATCAAGCATCGGAGTCCCACCATGGACGTCTCATCGTGCTCGGCACGTCAGCTGCACACTCTTACTCCATAGTTGCAATGCTCTTCGCGGCTTTCGTTACCATTCCCGACTTTCATCCTTTCCTCTTCTTCGACACGAGCACCATGCTCATCATGTTCGTCTCTCTCGGCCGCTGGCTAGAGAACCGCGCCAAGGGCAAGACCAGTGCTGCACTGACGGATCTCATGGCTCTCGCGCCGACCATGGCTACTATCTACACCGATGTGCCAGCATGCACTCAGGAGAAGCGTATCCCCACCGAGCTCGTCCAAGTAGGCGACACGGTCAAGATAGTCCCAGGAGATAAAGTACCAGCAGACGGTACCGTCGTCCGTGGTTCCTCTTCCGTGGACGAAAGTGCCATCACTGGTGAACCCATTCCCGTCATGAAGCAGGTCGGCGATGCAGTCATTGGTGGCACGGTCAACGGCTTGGGAACTGGGAACCTTTGACATGATCGTTACGCGCGCCGGAAAAGATACCGCGCTCGCGCAGATCGTCAAACTCGTCGAGGAAACCCAGACCTCCAAGGCACCTATTCAGGCGTTCGCGGACCAAGAATGGCATCTTGATCAAAGGGGGGAGAGCGTTGGAGGCGAGTCGATCTATCAAGCGGATACTCCTCGACAAAACTGGGACGTGACCCAAGGCAAACTTTGTGTTACAGGGCTGGCATGGGTTCCTCCGCGAGACAGTGATCTATCCGACGGAACGGCCCAATCGCACGCACTTGCAGTCCCATGCGCAGACGGTGTGACGACTCGCGCAGCTGTTTTCGCAATGCTCTCCGCAACTGAAGTACGCTTCGAACATCCTCTCGCCAAGGCCATTGCAGTATATGGCAAGGATCTCCTGGGGGAATGCGAGCTCGACGTACTCTCATCCCACCCCCATCCTCTCTTGACGACTCGACAACGCGAGGAGGATGACGTCGTGTCCCCCAGTTCTCGCCTCTCCCTCTCCCTCTCCCTCTCCCCTCCGTCCTCTCTCACGACGACATCGTGCCCCCCGTCCCCAACATCTCTTGAAGACTCGACAACGCGAGGAGGATGACTTCGTGTCCCCCAGCTTTCGCCTCTCCCTCTCCCTCTCCCTCTCCTCTCCCCTCCGTCCTCTCTCGACGATATCGTGCCCCCATCTCTCTCCCTCTCTCATCCACCCCCCATCCTCTCTTGACGACGACGCGACGACAGCGCCACGGCAGGGAGACGAGCACCAGCACTGCGCTCACATGACTGCGTCTGCGTTCGTTTTTGCACACGAGAGCGATGGCGACGGAAGATGGTGATGACGAGACGACGGCGAGGCGAAGACATGGTGGCGTGACGGGAACGGGAAGACGAGACCGACGCAACGGCGACGACGAGGACGAGGACGGCTCGATGAGGACGACAACGTCGGACCGTGACAGCGACGCAACAATCGGCTATGCCATCCCTCCAAACAGGTACCGACGGCGGACGACGACGACGACGAAGAGCGCTGCGCTCGCATGCAATCGCAATCGTCATTCGCTCTCCGAGGTGTGTTAGTTTGCCTTCAGACACCACGGTCGTATCCTCATATGTGCTCTGTCGCCAGTCTGGCAGACTCTCGGAGGCCCTGGAGAAGCTCATCGGTCTGGCGAAGCAGACGAGAAACGTGCGTCTGTGATGTTTTGGGGTTCGTTGTCTGACCGATGACGTAGGCTTCTGATCTACCACCGACCACGAGCCTCGCGAAAGCTGCACTGGACCAATGCTATAATGCGCGGGACTGCCTCAAGCTCAACTCTACCATCAGGCAGAAACCCTAGGAGGTGACGTGAAGTGACTGGAACTGGTGGAAACGTTACGATCGGTCACCGAGGGCAAGGTATCGTCGGAGGATGATTTTCTTCTGATGGTCACCGGCTGAAGTGTTTCAATTAGATATTCCTCCAGACTCTCCGTGCGCGCGTCACCCTCTTGCTCTCGCATTACCACGAAAGTCTCTCGAAACAGGCGTCCGCAAAGGCTCCCGCTGTCAGGAAATCGTTTCAAACGGCATCCTTTCTGCTGTCTGTACTCCAAGTGGAAACATCATCGTCGATGGAACGGAGGGAAAAGACTGAGTTCATTCTGGAACAAAATCAGTTATTGATCGTTGCACGCCTGACGGACGCCGAAGTTATGGGCAAGGAGAAGAAAGAGGAGAAGAAGGCGATCGGTGGAGGGGAGCCTGAGTGGGTCAAGGTGAGGCTCGGTGGTTGCAAGGTCAACGAGACGTTCCTCAAGGCAAAGGAGGACGAGATTTGTCTAGACGTTCCTCGTTTATTCGGACCACTGATCGACACCGCCATCAGGACATGAAGCTCAAGTTCTATGATTTGATGATTCAACAAGCACACATCAAATTGCGTACTTGGAAGTCGCAAAAACTAAGAGTCATACAGTGAGTGCCTTGGTCATGCAATCTGCTTTTTGAATCGATCTGATCCTACCATAGGCACTCGAACACATCGTGTGTTATGTTGTCCTTGTCCCCCAACAACAACGAACAGTCGGAGAGTGAACCCGCCCTGGAGTAACTCGAGTTGCACATGTACGATTTTATGATGGTATCTAAAAACCGCTAAACTTGCTTCCAGCAACCTCGTCGAATCCTTTGCGATACAAGGTTTGATGAGATGGCCAGGGATCGAATCCATTTATGCTCCGTTCCTGCGAACAACACCCGTATTCTCGAACGCTGCGCGATGGGGGGACCTCCATACTCGTGTAATTGAACACGTGAGTGTTTTCCCTTGGATGAGACGCCCTGGGACTGACTACGGTTTTCAGAATATCCGAGTCCTTTCTCAATATTATACTCGAATTAGAATATCCGCCCAACAACTCTTCATGACCTTACGCCACTGCAAACAGAGGAGACGCTCGCGCGGCTGGTTGTTTCCAAACCATATGGGCACGGACAGACCGACCAGCAGGCATTGTGAATTTCACGCCGAATCGGAGTGCAGAGGATGTAATGAACGATTGGAGTTTGGACATACAAAGGCTACTAGTCTCTCCTACTAGGTCTCTCGGAGAAGACTTGGATGGGAATGAACGCGGCCTTGGCTGCACAATCACGCATCAAAGCATAGTTTGGACTTTGGTTGTTGTTTTGGTTGTGTATGCCAAAATGAATTAAATATAAATCAACGCTATAAGCTATCGACTGCCGAACAACTGTTCCTCTGACGAGTTCGAAGGTGGTCGTGTCTGTTGGTCCACGAGATGCGATGGTCGGACACCATCATTTTGACGTTTGACATACTCCTGTCCACGGCTATTGCCCATACCGCTGTCGAGATTAAGGATCGCATGCCAACGCTTGCGAGCGCGTAGAGCACTTTCATCGAGGGCCTGCTTGCGCTCGGCAGACTTGTAAACCATGTCCTCCTTCTCGAACGTCCGGTCGACTTCCGACGGGAAGCGGTGCCATATGACTCGGCTTCTATGCGAGCGAATGTGTTCGCAATGTCATACTCTGCGCGGAGAGTTCGAAACTCTGCGACTGCACGGGTATAAGCGACCGTCAGCGACGCCTTGTGGCGTCTGTGCAGATTGGCAGCGAATAGAACTGCACTTGAGACAAGAATCAGTGGAACGCGCACTGACGAGGAGGGGTGCCGTAATAATTCGCTCACTCTTCTGCTGTTGGATTCTTGGTTCGCTGGCTCAGCCTCGTCCAGTCCTTTTTCTCTCACCGGGTAGTTCGCCTTCTACGATTGAGACGGGTCTGAATGCTCAAACGGATGGTCTCTGAAGAATTGGAGGCGAATCCTATCCTTGACGTATTTGATGGTCAAGAGCTGGGTTTTTGGGGGGCGAAGACTCGAGACGGACGGCTTGCGAGATGATTTTTCTGCCTCGAGAGCTTGGAAGGGCGGGGCGTGGGGTGGAAGGGGAAGGGGGGATACTGTAGGACTGCTTGATACCACACGGGCTCGTCACGAATGTAGTTGGCTTGCATGAGCCGAGAGACTTGCTTGTGCACCTGCGACGCGATCCGGCGTACCCCCGTCTTTCAAGGTCAAGGAGACTATTCCCTCGTTGGCTGAGCTAGGCGGACACCAGCTGTATCCGCCCGATCCTTGAAGTACAGGCGAGTTGGTCGTTCAATTCCGCATCCTGCGCGTGCTCATTGTCACACTACTTAGACCGCCGTCCCGGCATTGTTATCCGTCCTCCACTCTCTTCTGGTCACGTACTCCAATTTCACAGGTGCCATCCTCGCTTGCGCAGAATCTGATGGCTGCTGCAAACGACCTGCGTCCAGTTGCAGGTCAGTTCGTCTGGTGTACTTTTTGTTTTACGGAAGATTAACGCGACGCTATCCGAGTCGGCAAGAGGAGATCTCGAAAGCATGATGCAGCGTCAACTAGAGCTTCGGCGCGAAGAGTCAGCCTCTATCCATACGTTCGATACGTCTTCTGTCACCGTTTGTCCTCCATTCTGAATCCTGATTAGGCCTATCTTTTATCAGAAAATGCGATGAACTCGACGCACGCCTTATGGAACTACGTTCGACAGTTCTCGACATAGTCTACGTCCGATCCTGCTGCTTCTGGTGCGAGCAGCCAGCAACCCAGGCGTATATTCCACGATACGTTTACTCAAGTTCCATCAGTCTACATCGCCAGCGGTGACTAGTATTGAAGATGTCTTGCGTTGGGCTGAACGGCCGACTTGAAATATAGAGCTACGACGTGGATTGAGGTTCCACTTCATCATACTTACTTGATACTTGTCGACTTATATTCAACTCGTGCATGGGTGTGCACATTATAATTAATCACTTGAAGTACAGGCAAGTAACTAGAGAGGTACAGTAAGGAAGATGGACTGAACGAGGGTGTTGTATCGTTGTAGATGTTGGTGTAGCTTGTTGTGTCACTCGAATGATGCATCGGAGTGTCAAGTGTCCATTCATCCCTAAAATTTCGAGTCAATTACCGAATTACTGACTGGACGATGACCACCAGGCAAAGAATTGGGGTGTGCCTTGCCACGACGGAGGCTGCAAGGCGTCAGCTCATACAGCCCGTCATGTGCTGGGAGAAAGTATGGGTCACTCCACTGGCAGAAAGCGCGCCCTCGCGTTCGTCCATGAAAATGTACAAGTGGATGAAGACAGACAAAAAACAGGTGTGTTCCCGAGGCCTGAGATCTGGCGCGCAGTTACTACTAGGGCGACTCATACTCATGAACCTCTACAAGCAATTCAGCGATGCCGACGAAGAAGCCGATGAGCCTCTGGTCCCCCTCCCTGCCAGTGACGAACCTGAGGTTGTGGACTCGGAGGGCGACGACGACATAGGCCAGGACGAACACGGCGTGTCGGTTGTACCGGATGCTACTCAGGACGCGACGGAAGGCAATTTCGCAAGCCAGGAAGGTGTTCCTGAACCACCAATGAAGCCCTCACCACCCAGGCCCTCAGCCGCTCTGTCCCTCCAGCTGACCGAACCTATGCTCACCGTCGACGAAGGAGCGGTCATGTTGGATGCATCGTTCAAAGGCTTGGATGGAGGTATGATCGTCGACGTCGACGTGCATGAGAATGCCCACCAAGTTGAAGACGCCGTTGGGGAGCTGGACATGAGTGTTCACGGACCAGATGTTGCGCCTTACGAGGGTGTGCATGGCCTCGGCGAGCTGGACACCGCGGAAGCGTTGCTAACTAGCACGTTGATGGATTCCTCCGAGGATCCGTTTGTTGCTCCATCTATGGAACCGCAACTATCGGATCAGGCGCCGCATGATGACGCACGACGCGACGACACGATGAGGTCGCGTGCTGGCAGCACCACGCCACGACATCCCCTCTCCCTATCCTCGTCGACAACACACGATGAGATGACGACGACTCGGACCGCAACGGTCTGGCATCTGCGCTACCTCCGACGTGATGGACCTCGTCTTGACGCATGGCCTGCCATGCATGCTGCCCTGCCCCTGCCCCTCTCCCTATCCTCATCGACAACACATGATGAACTGCCGCAGTGGCCTGGTCCGCATTGCCTCCCTCTCCCTCACACCGTCTCAGGGATGACAGGATGATGAAAGTCCTTGTCCCATCCGCATTCCCTCCCCCTCCCCTCCCTCCCTGTGTACATACTGTCTTAGAGGATGATGATGACCGTGACAACAATGACATGACAGTCTGAGCCCCATCTGTGCTCCCTCCCTCTCCACTCCTGTTGACAAGAACATGGTGTAAATATATTTTGTAATGTAATTTTGTTGATGAGTTCAGCAATTTGGAAATGTTTTAATACACTTTAGCATTGGCAGTGCTGCAGTGAAAATATTTCCATGACCTTGCTATAGTAAAGTTGCAGGTCAATTTAGTGAGGTCTTATAATATTTAACTATTGTGCCTATGGAACTGCAAACCCCAAAAAATCAGTGTAATTTAGGTGATGCCTGGCAGCTGTGTGTGATTTAGTTGTTAAGTGCATGCAATGTAGGATTAGGGTTCAGTTAATTTGCATGATTCTACATACTGTAACAACTAGGAGACAAGCAAAGAATAGCCTGAGACTGGAGTGAAGCATTATGGAGCAATAAACTCTTGTATGTGAAGTCAAAGGGGAAAACATGTATGGAGAGGTGGACCATGATGTGACTGGGAGCAGAAAACTGAACTGAGCAATTGTCTATGAGTGAGAACTCATGGACAATATAATCTTAGGATTGTATTATTTGAAAATGTGTTGAAACATTTAGATATCTGAAAATTCAAAAGTCTGAGGTATTAATCTGATTGAAAGAACTTAAGAAATCAATTCATGAGATGACTTGACATTGTAAAACTCTTACAGGTCTCATTTTATAATTGTTATTAACTCTAATGACCTGAACATGTCTTGAAACTTTAATATATTTCATATCCTGAAAGTCCTGGACAGCACATTTCTTCAGGTATCTTGTTATCCAATTACTTGAATATCTTGTTCTTAGTGCCCCTTAAAGTTCTTAATATTCCAATGGTCATAAATCTAATAAATATATCTTGTTCTGAAGATGTCTTACACCCATTAACTATCTTAATGTTCCAATTTTGAGAACTCTAATGATCTGGAATTGTGTAGAAACATTAAACCACCTAATGTTTGGAAAATCTTGTATTCTATACTACTGGAAGGACCTTTTTGTCTAGCCATTTAAATATCTTACTCTGAAAATGTCTTACCACTCTTAAAAATCTGTATGTTCCAATCTATTGATGTAATCTATGTACCTTGTTCTAAAGATATCTTACACCCCTTAAATGTTCCAATTTTGAAAACTCTAATGATCTGGAATTGTTTGGAAACATTAAACCACCTGATATTTAGAAAATCTTGTACTCTGGACTACTGGAAGGATATTTTTATCTAGCCATTTAAATATCTTACTCTGAAAATGTCTTACCACTCTTAAAAATCTGTATGTTCCAATCTATTGATGTAATCTATGTACCTTGTTCTCAAGATATCTTACACCCCTTAAATGTTCCAATTTTGAAAACTCTAATGATCTGGAATTGTTTGGAAACATTAAACCACCTGATATTTAGAAAATCTTGTACTCTGGACTACTGGAAGGATATTTTTATCTAGCCATTTAAATATCTTACTCTCACCATATCTTACCCCTCTTAGAAATCTGAATGTTTGAGTAGCAAATACTCTGATGATCTGAAAATGTCATAGAACTTGGAAATGTTTGAGTAAGAAAACTCTTGGATTCTGATCTACATGAGATATCTTAATATCTAATTGCTTAATTATATACTCCTCAAATTCTCTAAATATCTCTGGATTACCTTACCTTTTGATTGTTTGACATCCTTATGATCTGATGATATCTTAAGACATCAAAAGATCTGATATCCAGCAAATCTTGAAGTCTAGGTTGCTTAAACCATCTTGAATGTTAATAATATAATGATATAACCCTCTGATTCTCTTAAACATTATTAAAAGTCTGAGTTTTAAGGTAACTTGAGCTCTAATACTCTGAAATGTTCTTGAAAGCTCTTAATGGCCTTATTAATGGGGCATCTCTTGAATAAGATCTTTAAGTGCTAATAAGATCATTCAGACTGATTGCATGTTTGCTGATGCACGGTCTGACCATATTTCTTTGTGGAGCCTTCGATTGCGCCTTCCAGATCCTATGATCGTAGCCACACGTACAGTGCGCGCGACTTCCATGGGTACTTCTTCGGCAGGCGTTCCATTATCGCAGG
>JBBPOM010000480.1:7167-25076 GCA_038091455.1 Leccinum uliginosum | reverse complement strand
CCGATCCAATTGACTCCCCCGACCCTATTTTGTCCCAGATTGTTATGGTCTATTCGTCACGTCCGCTGGTGGATCCTCACAAGTCGACCAGTACACATCCCCTCACCTGATCTGAACCGCTTCGTTCCACAGGACATCCAGCAGTGTTGCGCTCTTGCGGAGGTGCTCACCGTCGCCTAACATGTCCTGCGCTTGCACAGACGCCCTCCCGCCCTTGTTCGATCTAGCCCTTCATGGTCGGGATCTCCATCTCCTGATGTCGCAGAAGTCGGCTTGAAAAAGGACGTACATTCGGTCTGCACAAGAAGCTGAAACGCATCAGACCTTCCTGTTGCAAGTTACAAAAGTACTTCACGAATTGTACCTAGAATCCAGTTACAGCTGGGGTAAGTACTATAACTCGACCCGAATTCGACACTGTTTTGAATGCTATTTCTCTAGTACTTACCTCGTTGCTGTTGCTTAAGTGAGTCAGAAATGGGCTGTGCCGTTACAGTTGGCAGGCGGCCGTTCCCAAATAACAAAATGTTACCAACCGTCCTATTCTTCTCACGCTCGGGAGCTCGGTCACGGTGACGCATGCGGCATGCGGGAATTGCTTAGGTTTGTTGACTCGCAACCTCATTTTATGTCCGGCTCTGAGGCAGGATGTCAGACCTGTTGCTCCAGGTTTGTGTATGCGGTCGCTCCTTCAGTGACCCCGGAGCCTTCAAGAGGCACGAGAAGAATTGTCGGAAGGGCAAAAAACGCCTTTCAAGTGTATTAGCAAAGGCGAAGGAGCTTTATCAACGAAAAAAGGCCCGCGTTCAAGAAACTTCGAGAGCTGGGTCTCCCGGAGCCGTGGTAGATGGTGCAAATGCTAGGCTCTCACCTGGTTTGAGGGTGAATGGAGAAGGTTCGGCTTCCAGTTCAGTTCAGGTTGGTGTCGTCATGGTCAAGAGAACCAATGATTGATTAACGGCATATCCACAGGACTCGTCACAGCCTATAGCTGGAAACACCGATGACAATGAACCGCCTCTTGCGCAACGTCGCCCACGTCGGCTCAACCGACGCCTGCCCCTGCGTTTCAGGGACACATTACCCGAGCCTCTGATGCCCCTACCACCTCCGGGAGTCACTAGTACTGCGCTTCCTACGGCCATGCGTACACCTGTTTCAGACTCTGCGTCTGCAACTGCTCCCGTCTCTGGCACTTCTTCACACTCTGCAACGGAGAACTTGATCCGCTCAATCTCTTCATCGGTTCGACGTATTCTTAGGACACAGAAGAACAAATTCGGCTTATACCGAGCCTACCATAGCGAGTCTATCCCCTCCCACGATCCTGACGATCCATTTTCCATTGCAAACGAATGCATGGTTGGAAATTCTGCAGAAGAGCTACGTCCCGGTGCATCGAAAAACCCATTCTATCCATACCCGAATGAAAACTCGATGCGCCTAGGAGACTGGTACTGGAACCAGGGAGCCCAGAAGTCCAAAGGGAGCTTCCACGAGCTTCTTGACATTGTTGGTGGCGAAAGTTTCCATCCCAAAGAAGTCGCATACACCAATTGGCAGGCTGTAGACAAAACACTGGGCCAAAACCAATTTGATGATCAATCGGTTTCGGATGACTGGTTGGATGCAGATGATGGATGGAGACATACAACTGTATCAATTTCCATCCCTTTCCACAGTCGTTTCCAGGACGCTGGGCCAAAAATCTACCAAATGCACGACTTCTACCACCGTTCATTGACATCTATCATCCGCGAGAGGCTTTCTGACATGTCATATTCATCTCAGTTCCACTATGAACCGTATGAACTTCATTGGGATCCCCCGCACAAAGAGGATGCCGTACGAGTATACGGAGAGCTATATACTTCCAACGCCTTCATCGAAGCTCATCGACAACTGCAAGGCTCACCTCCAGAAGTTGGATGCGACCTTCCCCGTCACATCGTTAGTATGATGCTTTGGTCTGATTCTACTCACCTCACGTCGTTTGGACATGCAAAACTCTGGCCTCTATATTTGTATTTCGGTAATGAGTCAAAATATCGACGGTGTCAGCCTTCGTCCAACCTTTGCTGCCATGCCGCGTACTTTCAAACGGTGAGTAGTCGCCGCCGCCCTTGAGGAATGGCTGACCTAAAAATGCTCCTCGCAAAGCTCCCCGACGACTTCAAGGACTTTGTTAACCAATTCTCAGGTGGCAAGGCACCGAGCGATTCGTTTTTCACCCATTGTAACAGAGAAGCTTTCCATGAACAGTGGAAAGTGTTGCTTGATGATGAGTTTTTATACGCTTATGAGCACGGGATTGTCATCAAGTGCTGCGATGGGATCACCCGACGCTTCTATCCCCGGATTTTCACCTACTCAGCTGACTACCCAGAGAAGTACTGGTGATAACTCAATTGCCAATCTACCTTGCTTATTGTTTGAACAGGATCTTGATCGCGTCCATCCGGAATTTGGGAAGGTGTCCTTGTCCTCGCTGCCTGGTCCCACTCTCGGAGGCAAAGAATCTAGGCATGCCGAGTGATGTTCTTCAACGGAGGGTCCTTGTCCGTACCAATACTCAGGAAAGACAGGAAAAAATTACTGCTGCCCGAAAGTTGATCTACGAGCAAAACTATGCAGTTGACAATGCCCGGGTCGAGACACTCCTCAAGGATGAATCACTGGTCCCTACTGCAGTACGTGACTTTGCTCATCTGATATGAGTACAACCATGATAATCTCCAACCTTTTCATAGAATGCCTTTTGTGAGAAACTCCACACAACAGGCTTTGATCTTTTTTGTATGCTAGTTGTTGATCTTCTACACGAGTTTGAGCTCGGGGTCTGGAAGGCAATTTTCACTCATCTCCTTCGAATTCTTGATAGTTTGAAAAAGAATATGCTCGGCGAGCTTGATCGACGGTAGGACCACTTCTATCGAGAGATTTGTATTGTCCTCATTGCCAGGTACAGCTATCGTCAAGTACCCAGCTTTGGTCGCGATACTATCCGGCGTTTCTCCCGGAACTCGTCCGAGATGAAGAAGATGGCAGCGAGGGACTTCGAGGATCTCCTCCAGGTTTGATTTTCTCTTCTTTCCTCAAGCTTGGCTTACTTGTCTTCCAAAATCCCAGTGTTCCATTCCTGTTTTCAACGGGCTTTTACCTGAGCCGCACAACACCAACATACTCAAACTCCTCTTCCAGCTTGCTACTTGGCATGGTTTTGCAAAGCTCCGGATGCATACGGACGAAACACTTCAAACCATGGACGAGGTGACAGCCATTCTTGGTGCCGAACTCCGCTCCTTCCAGTTAGATACTTGCTCCTCCTTTTCCACTAAGGAACTCAAACGAGAATCGGAGGGACGGTACCGGCGCAAGGTCCGGACAAAGAATTCAAATGGCCAACGCCCTAAGGAAAACATAGCACCTCCCGCGTGCGCACGCCACGAGAAAAATTTCAACCTTCAAACTTACAAGCTGCATGCGCTCGGCGATTACACAGAGACCATCAGACGATATGGTACCACGGACTCATATTCAACCCAGCCAGTCAGTCTTTTTTTTTCCTGCATTGGTACTTATACCTCTGATTCAACCGTGTCAACTCTTGTAGGGAGAGCTCGAGCATCGTGTCGGCAAGTCGCGATTCAAAAGAACAAGCCGAAAGTCTTACATCCGACAACTGACTCGAATCGAACGACGCCAAGCACGCATCCGTCAAATCCGTGCCCGCATATCATCGAATGTCCTCCACGAAAAGCTTCCTGAGGTACCGGAAGAACATCACCTTATCGGCAAGTCACAGAACTACCCAGAGGACCTTTCAGCTTTTAGTCGACTTCACTCTGAGGACCCAGCGGCAAAGGTTGGTTTTCTAATACCACATATATTATAGGTCTAGCATCTAACTCGCATTGTAGAATTTCATATTGAAGCTGAGGAAGCACCTTCTTCCTCGAATCAGGCAGATCCACGCGACTGGCACGGACCTTGAAACATGCAATCCATCTACCACTGCGCCTCTGGATGTAGACATTCTGAGTGCTGATTCAGAGACTATCTTGCATAGTCAGGTTCTGTTTAAAAACAACCGGATCTACCGACACTGTTTGATGCGAGTCAACTATACTGCTTACGACGTTCGTAGGGCGCAAGACTCCATCAATCCGAACACGGACCATCGAGACGTTATGCTCCTTTCCGACACATCCAACTCTGCTGCCCATCGGTTCTGCTATGCGAGAGTTCTCGGTATTTTTCATGCGAACATCATTTATAATGGTCCGGGGATGACAGATTACCAGCCTCGCCGTCTTGAATTCCTCTGGGTTCGTTGGTTCGAGGTCATCGAAAACCATCAAGAGCAAGATGCCCATAAGCTGGATATCACCCGCTTTGTTCCCATGGATGAAGAAGAAGCTTTTGGTTTTGTCAACCCGGCGGATGTTATGAGAAGCTGCCATCTCATTCCCGATTTCTCCGAAGGTAAACTGCATCCTGATTCCCGGGCTAGGTCGAGGGCGTCCCGGGATGCCCAAGATTCAAAGCAGTACTATGTCAATAGGTTTGTTTTCTTATTAACAATTCAAGACAGCTGATACTTACTATGTTGAATAGGTTTGTCGACCGAGATATGCTCTTACGCTACCATTGGGGTACGGGCATTGGGCATATGTATTCTCACACCAAACCCGCCAGCGTTGATGAATCCCACGAAGGAGACACGGGAGAACATGTTTCTGAATTTGCAGTCAGCCGATGCCTCCACAGTCAACACCATTCGCAGCGCACCTCTGCATCCCACTGCGAGCATGAAGCATCTGGTTCCGATGTAGATGATCCTTGGCAAGATATGTATTCGAGTGGGGAGTCAGATGAGGTTTCTGACTCAAGCATCGACGACGAAGTGCTTGAAATGTATTTTGGGTCAGATGCCGACCCAGATTTGATGGATATAGACGGATATCTATAGACAGTTTTCTAAACTGCGCTAATGTTATACATAAGTAATACGTTTCTGTTCCGAGTAAGTGTACTGTCCCGTTCCACGAAGTTCGGTCGTATCAGCTCAGCTGACGACCTTCTTTGATGTGAACACTGGCAGTCAGGATTCGGAGAAATGACCCAAGGGTCGCTGGTCGCCGTCATCGCGTACTAGGGCATTCAACGTAACGCGCTCCGGTTTCTAGGACGCTCACAACGCTCCGACTCTCCACCAGTTGCCTGGTCCACCGAAGCCAGGTTCGTATTTCCATGACGAATCGTTTGTCGCGTCATAAACGAAGAGCACCCTTACCGCACCAGCATCATCTTCTTTGACTTGACACCGAATCCGGGACTGTGGTGGTTTCTTTTCACGGAGATGTTTGACCACTTAAGGTCTTTTTTTCCTCGTGGTTTTCTCCGTAAAGTTGCACCTCGCGATTTACGTTCTGCCGATCTGTATCAAATTCCAGTGAGTTTGTCGCCCCTTACCGCGCCTTGCCTCTAGGCAACTTTTTCAAAATTCATTTTATCATTCTTTCAGACACGACGCGCTGTACGCATCGTTCCTCCTCATTGGCATTCTCGGGATCTTCAAAGCATACCGCACTCTCGCCGATCCCGGGCTCTTCCTGAGCATGTTTCCGCTTTTTCCAGAAATATTTCCGTGTATGCTCTCTTCTCACTGAAACAAAGACCTCTATTGACCGACGTCCTTTCTGCATGCTATCTGTGTGTTCTCGCTCCCCCCCTCCGAGACAAGATCTTCGCCACCCGATCGTCACGACACTCGTCCATGCGCACGCGGCACTCTTACCGCTTTTCCACGCGCTCTGGGTCACCGAAGGCAGAGGTAACGCCAACTTTCTTTTACTACGCGGCAACACTGGTGATGGGTCTCGTGGGTGGGATAGGCGCCGTGGACGCCTCTTTCGCCGGTCTGAGGATCGCGTTTGAGGACGTTCGATCCGAGGAGAGGGGTAAGTGGACAGTCGTTGAATGAATGCGGGGACGTCGAACGTGGACTTGTGTGGGTTGCGTAGCTCGGTCACGAGGGTGTACGTGTAGGGGCACGAAACGAGGTTTTGAAAACTGAAGCATGTACCTCCCGCACTGTATACGCCGGCGCCCATACTTTGAGAGTTGAAAGGTAACTCTTCCCTCAAAGCCATTCCCCTACCAAGCCGTTGTGGTCGAGCACTTGAGGCCTCAGAGACAGTCTTCAATAGTGAGTTTTCTTCATCCCCGCGTTTCGAAGTCGTCTTGTGTGCAATTCTTAATCCAAGTCCCAACCCAGGAATCATGTACCACTGGCACTCGCTGACAGAGGCAATGCATAGTACATGCTAGCATATCTGTGTTGTTCAACGCAAGTTCGACAATCAATTTACCTGTACGTACTACCAGAAACCACAGGACCTGAGTGCATGGACAAAGATTGTGCTAGTACACGTCGCCGAACAAGAAACCCGGATCGCCCAGCTCGTGTTGGGTACTCAACATGAAAGGAACCTACACCACTATCACCGCCTGCCATTCTTCGCCTTGCCATTCTTCGCCTTGCCATTCTTCTGCTCCCTTGCCACCATCTCTATCTCCTCCTCACCCCGAGCTTCGGACGTACTAAGCCCTGTCTGAGCATCTGAGTCCTCTGAGTCCTCTAAATCCGGATCGTTATCAATTGTATCGTCCTCGTCGACGCCCGGCCGAGTCTTGTGTTTGCGTGACTGACTTGAACCAAACTATTAAATATCCATTGATGTAAATATTCACCGTAACATGGCGAAAGAAAGGCGAAAGAAAGGGAAGGAGAGAGACTGATAAGTACACACTTAGAGCGTCTCGACAGACAGGTAAATTGGCGAACCGATGGCAACCGCAACGAGTGTCAGCGCTGTGAAGCGTCACGCGTCACGCGTCACGGTCTCCGGAACTTCCGAGAGGGCCATACGCAAACCCGCGGCGAGTGGATTCGTTCGACACCATCTCTCAGATCTCACTGATGGGCCGCACGACGATGCAATTAACGTGCTGCTGGCTGTACTCAAGTATCATCGTTCCTGACAGTACTTGCCGCGATGAGCTAACGCCCCAGCCTTGTGGAGTGCGAATAGTAGTATTGTCCCCGTCGTGACGGGCAGGACAGCTACCAGCGAGTTCCCCGGCTCCCCCCTTATAATCGAGACTTGGATCCATTCGTGTTCGTCTCCCCCAGCGAACCCACCTCGTAGGCCCCCGTCACACCAGTGCGTCCTTTCTGAGACGCTCTCGGAATCCACCCGAGTCGTCTGACCACTGCCAACGGTTCACTGGCATTTACAGCTTCATTCTTCACTTATGCCTGACGTCTGGTGCACAAAATTTGTACCTCAGGATGCCCGATAAGATCGACAAATCCGATGTTTTTCCTCTTCCGCTCGAGTTTCAGAAGAATGACGTGGTCGACTCCATGTCACCACTCCACGCAGTCTAGTACGTTTCGGCTAAACACGCGCTCGCTCAGGACTGTGCCACCCTCCGGCTCATTGACGACGACATCGAAGAATGTCGAGCGCACATCGCTCGCGCACAGTCCGAGATCCGTTCTCTAGAACGCCAACGCGACGCCGTTCAGCGTCGCGTGCCCATCCATCGTGCACGGCTCAGCCCCCCTGCGTGCTGTCCCTGACCAACTATTCCAAGAGTTTCAACACTGCCTACCAGACACGCCCTACATCGCGCCGAACGTGCACATCGCACCGGCGGTTCTCACACATGTCTGTCCTGGTGGCGAGTGGTAGCCCATGGCACTTCAGAGCTGTGGTCGTCCATCGCGCTACACGATCATGGCATGTGGAATTATGAACTCAACACGGAGATGGCGAAGCGGTGGTCAGATCGTTCTCGCTTGCGGTGGGGACCTGTTGTGTTCTGACGTCCTTCGGCTCGCTACCGCGCACAGCTCCCAGCAACGTACCTACGCCAATTCATGGACCACGCGCGCCTACCGGGGCTCTTCGTCGATGTCCATCACGAGTCTGCTCACGCTCGTCGAGTGCAGTTTGGGCCCGCCCGCTTTCCCACTTCTCATTGTCATCAAATCCCTCGCTGTATCGAGGATGGCGTGTGACGACCGCCATGTGCTCTCGTTCTGCCAAGAGCGCACGACGGTCGCCACACATCGTCGACCTTTTTTCTCTCCCTCTCTCTCTCCTTGTCAACCGGTATAATGATGTCACGGTACCACCACGTTGTGACGACGCGACGACGCACGTTCATCCTCGCCCTCTCATCCTTCCCCTGCATGCCCCCTCCCTCCTTCCCTTGTCCTCGCGCTCCACATCTTGTTCCGCTTGTGCATCCGCCTGCCCGGCTCCCTCGCTCTTGCTCTCGCTCACTGCCTGCTGGAAGTGAAGGTTCTTCATTACTACACATTTTAGTTGTTTTCCCCCCTTGGTTCGCGGTTATTCTGTACGACTGGTACATACGGTAGATACACGTGCTGTCAACTTATCTCCCGCTTCCCTCGCCATTGTGTCGTCAGCGCCTAGGTTGCGCGAATCATGTACTGAACCAATTGGTCCTTGCTCGGTCATTGCTCGGTCCTTGCTCGGTCTTTGCCGAGCCTGCCAGAATCCAAACCGTGAACGCGTGAACAACCAGCCCAACCATAGCCCTGCTCGTGGCTTCCCTTATCCTTGGTGCTCGCCCGTCAACAGACTATCCTTCAAGTTCACTTACAGCGACTCCTCTCGCATCGCTCTTCCTATCGCTGAAAGTCTTCTCGTCGAACTTGACATTGATGGTCACCCGCAAACCACTTCGAACCCCACCACACCTCTTCGCATTGGCTTCTCGGCATCCATGGCAGCAATGGCGACGAGGACGATAATGTGAACGAGAATGGCACCGCCAGCATCGTGGCATTTTCCGAAATTGTACGTGTTTCCACGTTCGTGTTCATTGTCTGCTAGTTTGCTCACTATCGATACATCGCTTTATTCCCTCAGTACAAGATACGTCGCACATAGTCCCAATTTCCAGGATGAGCGCCTGCCTTATGTCCCAATACATCAAGCTCGTCGCTAACTACTTCATGGTGTTGCACGGAAAACTCTGCCCGTATTACTAGGGCGCTAAGAGTGTGTACAAGTTCCTGGACACGATCCCGTTTCAGGGCGAGATCAACTTTCTCGGGAAGTGGACGGTCAAAGTCCAAGTTGATTGCCTGGAATTTTCCGTGTCGAGTCTCGATGATGTTATTATGTATGTCGGAATGGTCTATCCCAAGATCGAGGAGGCATACCGTACGTGTATTACATTTCACATAATCGAAATGCGTCTTGATCATCGATTTTGTGTTGCAGACGTCACTGACAACAATGTCATCGCCCCGACTGCCGAGCAATACCAGAACCAGTACGTCCTTGGCCGTCTATACGAGAGGAGGGATCAAAGATTGAGAACTACCGCAGCTTATCTCGCGAGCGCCTCGAGAGGGAATACGCGCTCCTGTACAAAAAGAAAACATGCCATGGGCACGACCGTGTCGTTGCTTCACACCTCTTGCGCTGTTGCTCTCGTATAAAATCAGTCGGGTACGCTCAGAAGTGTCCTCACTCTGGCCGCGGCTGCGCGCGCAAGTTCGTCTTAGAACAGCGCTGGAACTGTTGTCGGCCCAGGTGGTGCGTGGTGTAAAGTTTCACACAAGAAGCAAATTCTACAAGGGTGGCACTGTACGTGTCTTTTGCTTTCTGCTTGCCCACAACTGACCTTGATGTTCCTGCAGGGCGCTGGTCGTGCCATTGCCCCAGACCAAGAAAAGGAGGAAATCAGGGTAACCTTTGTCACCACCGCAGCAAAGATACCCCACACCCTCGCACGCCGATATTCTCTCTCCTTCCCTGCTGGATATATTGCCTTAGATGTCTTGCAAGCCGTGCGGTTGCAGTTTGGTGTTTGTCACGATGCTGCTGCCGGCAAGGATCAACAGAGTGGGGCCAAGAAAGAACCGCATCCAGTCGATGCGTGATCCTCTTTTTCTCTCGCAGTCGAGACTTGTTGAACAAAGAGGACACAGTTGCTATCTTGCAGCACGCCCACGGCCCGCTGGCTGATTGATTGCTCACAAGAACCTTCAATGTCTTACTTCGAACCTATCCTCTTCGATTTTTACCTTTTGTGCTCTCGTCGCCATCAGTTCTCCAGTTCAGCGTATTCGTTCTTGATCATCTCTACAATACCTCCTCCAGCGTGGCATAACAATAAATCTGTGCACGTACGTCGACATCATCACGGGCCTCACAGGCAAAGATCGCGAGGCCCAGAAATTGCTCGATGTGCTCTGCTGACGTGCAAAGTGACGCTACTACTCTGCCCTCGAGGACTGCCATTCTCGCCGAGCGCTCGGATTATGGTGAGAATTCATACCTCGTCGCTTCCTCGACCACCTTTTGCGGCGCTAGATGGACTCGTTCTGACTATATGATCATTGACTTAGACTCGGACTGGATCATTGGGGCCCCTTTCCTGCAGGGTGTATACAGCGTGTTCAATTACGGTACTTCCCAGGTCGGTTTTGCGGACCTCAAAGACGCCGCGGGTGGGGAGTCCGATACCAAACGAGACTGAGAGGGAGGCTCTGCTCGCTGTACACAATTTGCAATCACAATGCGCCTTCGACGCAGCTTGCCAGGTAGTCCCACAGCAGGGATCCGATTCAGCCAAACCCGACGTCCGTTGGTCACTCACTTGTTGGCCAGCGTTTCCCATGGTCTTTTTCACTCTTGTGCTACTTACGCAAACATCGACGCTGCTATACGCGGGCTTCCAAAAGTTCCAAAATCTCGGCGCTCGGGGGTTGTTAGTTGTCATGGAGGTCGAAACATAGTTCTCCCATTCAGCTCAAAATCTGGAATAAAAAGATGCTAGATTATATCAAGGCTGGCCAACCTGTTGGTACTCTTTTGCCCGAGGCCAGATGGACAGCAGGAATCCTGACAAAGGTGACGCTTCATTTACATCCGGGAACGATTGGCGCGCTGACGTGCTATCCATGCAACCTAGCCTCTTTTCCCTCTCCAGCCCTAGTCGACATTTCTCTAATACTACTTCCTGAGTCAGATCCAAACCTAACATCAAAATTGCGTTGTCTTGTTTATCCGTGTTCTCCAATAACCTGTCCTGTCCAGTCCCAAAGGTCACTTGGGTATCAAGTTTTCGGACAGACTCTCATGGTACTCTGAAACGAATATCTGCCTTTTGGAGGAGTCGGTCAAATTGTATGGGTTTGACAACGACAAGTGGAGTGAAAGAAACGAGACGCTCGGTCGACTTTGTTGATAGGCACGCTAGCACAGATACCGACCAACTTTTTTTAATCAAACCCGTAAGAACTTTTCGGAGTACAATACGAGGATGACGAGGGTGCTTTCCGGCTACTTCGACGTCATCATGGCCACTTCGCCATCCACCCTTGCTCTCGAGCAATCTTTGTCGATTAATCCTGTTGTCACATGGTTTGATTCCCCTTGTGCCCCCTCATTGTCTGACCTCTTCATTCTTTACGCCTACATATTCTACCCCCCAGAAACTCGACGTTCCTCGTACTCCCACGCCACCCTCAGGCTTACCTTCCACCGAGTTTGCTCCACCTTCGACACCAATCATCATTGACGGGGAACTCTGTCGACAGATCGATTAGCATTCCCTTCGGATCCATCAACCACGATCAACAACAGTTACGACACTCCAAGGCCGTCTCTGTGATATAATCCTCCTATTTTGGTATGTGTGATATCGCTTCATGGAGTTTGACCGAGGAACGTTGACGGGAACCTCTAGTCATTGGTGCAACCTCAAAAAGTTGAATGCATTGAGGGGCGAGGACCTTGGTGTGTGGGAGACACCAGAAGGCATGATATACGTCGATCGTGGGATCCCGATGGTTGTGCCGTTGTTATTCTTTCGCTGCTAGGATGGTAAGTGTGTCGCTTTTGTTCTTTTGCAGACATCGTCTGATTTAGGTTGCACAGGACAAAGTACGACTCACTGATGCGATGCACCAACTTGCGGTCTGTCTATTCACCATGTTCTGCAAGGAAACTGAGCTCGATACATCATTATATCGGTTGGACCGGGTCTGTCAATTGATCTCCCCGTTTGGCGACCTCGAAGTCGAAGATCACACTGCTGCAATGTGAGCGTTTGACAGTTCGTCAAGTCTGTTCCCAAGGACAAGATAGAACCATTAGTCGTCTCTTCATTGGACTATCGGGAGCACAGGTGCTCTGGGATGGGGTGTGCCCAGATTCAGCCTTTCGAAGTGTGTGGCATTCGCTGTGCGGATCATCACTGCAGGTCTCACCATGACTCGGAGAGGCACTGGCAACAAACGGTGCGAAAACTTATGTGATTGGCCCGGAGAACTCGCTGAGCACACTGATGAAGTCATTTCCCATCATGTGATGCTTTGAATTCTAAAGGAAAATCCTATTCCTCGTCTGTCATGGTGCATAGCACTGTCTATTTATTGGGTTGACATGTTCAAGTTGTTGTCTATTATCATATATACATTTGAATATCAAATTTCCTTGGAGTTGGAAACTCACATACCAGTACTAGCACTAAAATGTGTTTGATTCACAACAAATCTCCAGTCACATGTCTGCCAGTGCAGACTTTGCACTGGCAGATATGACCTGTTCAATTATAAGCATCTTGCCCACTTCATATATAATATATATTGGTCAATCTTCCTTGATTTCACTGATTATGGTTCTCAAACATCTATCTTGCTGGTAATTCATCAGTAATCACTGACAAGATCTGGTAAGTAGATATCAAGCTAACATAGTCTTACCATCCATAACTACACTTAATAGTTTGTTGATATGATCAGTAAATGAAATTACTGTCAGAAAGACTTTCATGACCTTGAGTTTGATATATTCACTTGCTAACAAGGCATGACAAACTAGTCAAATGTCTGCCAGTGCAGAGATGCATTGTTTAATCCTGAGGCATCCTTCTATCTTTATGATAATCAGTAATCTTTCTTTGTTTCACTGACACTTTCTTCTCAAATCTCAATATTTTAGATAATTTACTGGTAATCAATGACAATGTGTGGCAAGGGATCAAGGGATGATATATACATGTCAAGCTAACATGATCTTATCATTTTGATCTGGTTATATCTACATTTCTCCATTTTCCTGATGATGATCTTGGGTCCAATATTGTCCCTTGCTGACAAGACATGACAAACTGGTAATATGTCTGCCACAGTGCAGATATGACCTGATACATCCTAGAACATCCTGCTATCCTTAAGATAATGGATAATCTTTCTTCCTTTTATATACCCTTTCTTCTCAGACTTCTATCTTACTGGTGATTGATTGGTAATTATTGACACAGTTTGGCAAGAGCCGATACATACATGTCAAGTTGATATAGTTATACCACATTTATCTAGCTATGTCTTCACCTCCACATTTCCCTGGTATGATCAGTAAATGAAATTACTGTCAAAAAGATTGTCATGATCTTGGGTCCAATATTGTCCTTTGCTGACAAGACATAATAAACTGGTCACATGGCTGCCAGTGCAGAGATGATCTGATCCATCCCAAAACATCCTGCTATCCTTGAGATAATGAATAATCTTCCTTCCTTTCACATACCCTTCCTTCTCAGACTTTTATCTTACTGGTGATTGATTGGTATTTATTGACACAGTTTGGCAAGGGCTGATACATACATGTCAAGCTGACATAGTCATACCATGTTTATCTAGCTATATCTTCACCTCCCCATTTCCCTGATGTCTCACCATCTCTTCAAACACCCAATTCCGCGCCATTCCAACCTAGTCTCGCTTGTTCCTCTTCGTATTCCTTTGGAGCTAAAGGGGGCCATCATATTTGACGCTCTTGCTGTGTTTTGCAAGCCTGGGGCGCCGGGCGGGTGTTGCTGGCGAAGCCTGGCGTTGACCTATGCAAAAATGTGTGGATGCTGATGGAGAGAGTCGAGGTTTTCAACGTGCGTGCGTGTGTGCGTTTCTGGGCGATCGGTCGGCGCAGGCGCTGTGTTGCCACCTGTCAAGGGCCCGGGTGTGGAAGTCGACTTGGAGTTGGATGAGGTGGAGGCTGTCTACATGCTGTACCCTGCCACCATTCCATTTTTGAATCTCTTCGCTACGTTGCTGCACACGCCAAAGAGGATTTCACCGCGGAGTCTGTTGGCCGACACGGAGCCGCTCAACACCATTCCCGAGACCCTGGGCTCATCTACCCCGCCCAAACGTGCCCTCCAATTCTGGGGTGCAACACCGCTCGGCGAGTCGAACCGTCTGTCGCAGATTTTCCGATTTCCGACACCGAACGGGTATGCCGGTCACATGACCGTGTCATACATCAACATCATCGGTCCTTCGCTGTGTACCCCTGTTCACCTGTGCTCACCTTTGCACACGATGGGCGTAAATGGATTATGGCCGGTAAGTAGCAATTCTCCCAATAATGTGATACTATTGACTCGGAGGTGGCTCGACTCACAAGATCTTATCGCGCACTGCTAAGCGGCGCTCGCTCCCAGAACTGGTCGTCAATGAAGGGTTCCGGCCCAATGAAGGACCTCCGGAAAATCCGTTGAAGCTGTTCAAGCTCGGAGTGGATGCAAGGCGAGTAGTACCTACTCCTGGTGTCTTGTTGCTTACTACATCCTTTCTGTCGATTTAGCACCTGGATGCATGCCGTCTGCCCTGTCTTTCGATATAACCATGCGGGTGCTGGTCAAAATCCTGAGCTTCGTACGCTCTTTCATCGCCTTGCAGCCATTCTTGCAATGCCTCTGCAAGCCGTTTTTGTGTTTGACGGGCCAGCACGACCGCAGATGAAACGCGGAAAGCAAGTTCGAGGCCGGTCACACTGGCTCACCCAAGGTTTCCAAGAGCTCCTCAAAGCATTCGGTTTTCAATGGCATCAGGTCAGTTTTAGGATTGTGCGGTTCAATAATGGCAGTTGATTGAACTCTCCTGAAGGCTCCAGCTGAGGCTGAAGCCGAGCTGGCAACTCTCAGCCGGCTTGGCCTCGTCGACATGGTGCTTACCACAGATGTGGACTCGCTCGTCTTTGGAGCCACTCGTGTTGCACGCTGGTGTGTCGTCTTCATTTTTTGTGGGCCTCAGGCTCTTCTCTGACTCGGATCGTGTTCCTGTCGCTGCACAGCCCAGAAAGACCACAACGTTTCGAGAACATCGAGATCTACGAGGATGAAGCAATATGCAACTACTGGCTGGGAGGCCTCCCTGTCCCCGAGCGTGTACTCATCGCCCTCCTCGTGGGTGGTGACTGCAATGTAGGTCTTCAATCTGTCGTCGCCGACTCGGAAATACGGCATCATAGTGAACTTTGATTTGAATAGGCGGGGCTTGCCGGATGTGGGATCACGATCGCACATTCCCTTGCCCCTTATGGCCTCGGGTCTGAGTTATTGGATGCATTTTGGACGGCGCAGCCGCGATCTGCGCTTGCCGAATATCTCGTCCGCTGGCGTGACAAGCTACGAAACATTTTGACCTTTGACCCTGATGGCCACTTGGGTCGGAGGTATCCAAAAGTTGCTAGCATGATTCCGGAGTCGTTTCCAGACTATGAAGACATGGAATATTATTTCTCTCCGCTGACAAGCTTTAGTGTGGACTTTGATGGAAGTATGCCGCCTGCATATGAAGCCAGTGCGAGGCAACCGTGTCTTGCGTCGATTGCATCCCTTTGTGTACAATACTTTGGACTCGGCTGGGAGGCCGTCTTGGTCAAGATGCGTGCCACCATTTGGGAAGGTGCTGCAGTGCGACGGATCTGTGAGGTGAGCCCCGCTTTGTTTTCTTTTCCATGACTCAGACCCGGACCGTGACCCGCTGATCTTTCCACATCATAGCTGCCGAAGCAACCAGGGGACTTAACGACCTATCGACCAACCGGTCATGGTGTACATGATTTTCTCTCTGTCGAGAATATTGACACACCAGCCTCGGGCTCCAAGCTCGTCGTCTTCAGGCTGCGGTATGACGCAAGGCAGTTTGCTGATGCTGCTGTATCGGCGTTGCATCCATCGCCATCCGACATTGCCCAGTCAACCCTGGGCAAACGCACCAATGACAAGCGCATATACATGAAGGTCCCGGCTGCCATCGTCGACCATGCCCTTCCTGACGTTGTTCGGAAGAGCATTTTCAGGGATTGGCGGCGGCTCCACTAGTAGTTCAGTCGTGTATGGGAGAGAATGGAGAATGCGAGACCGGGTCCGAGTCTGGTCTTCAAGATGGTTGGTATCAGGATCAAATGGGTGTCGGATGTGAAGAGATTTTTAAAAAATTGTCGTTTCATTGCCTCACACACTGCTCGAAGCTGACGGGCAGGCTGTACATGTACATGTATGATATTGTTGATTCAAAGTGACCAAAAAATTGAATATCAAACGACGGCACTCCACTCCGAGATTGAATATTGAGCCCTGCCGACAAATAAATTATTAGACGAGTCTGACAAACTGCACCGAGCCACCACTGGCACTCCTTTCGTGCTCATTGTTGTTCTTGGCGAGTTCCGAGTCTCAGATCCTCGAAGAATGGCACGGTCAAAGTCATCACCAAAGACTTCCGAGTTACCTGGGTCTCCGAGTCGGAAGAAGACAAAGCGGCGAACACGGCAAACCCAGGTGTCGATCGACGATGACAGCAAGGAACATCCGACCTCACTCCATGAAATCAACCAGCTGAAGCAAGTTGGCAAGGAAACTCACCTGAGGGCAACAAAGACTAGGAAATGCTATGACGGACATGTCAAACGAGGTCGGAAGTGGCTCGCAGAGCATGTCCAGCATGCTCCAAGCACAGACAAGACGATGAATTACCCCAGCAAGGACTCAGGCACAGTCTTGAACTCGAATGACGAGTCCATGAATCCATACGAAGAACCAGACTTCCGTCACGCGTTTGACGACATCCCGAACAGGATGTCAGACAAGGCCTTGGCCTTGCTTCTCACTTACAGGGGACTAGTCGAGAACCAAAGCAAAGGTTCGATTGAAGGGATACGCGCTGCCTTCAAGTCACTGTGGGATAATGCGTGAGTGATGCCTGAGTCCATCGGCGGTGCAATGCCAGCGCTGCGTCATCTCAAACTAAAAACATTTTCATCAGCGATGGCGACACCTACCGTGGACGTTGGCACCTCAATGACCTCAAGCAACGTTGGGAAGGAAACCCGGTGAAATCTGCTGAAGTCGACGACATTGTCACTGCATTGAAGCACAAAGCGAGTTCTGACAGCAGCGGTCGGAAGCACTCGAAGGCGATGACAAAGGATTACATGGAACGGATGCTCGCATGGTCACAAGGAGCATGTCCTTCGCTCAGCAAGGCTAGCTTATGGCTGCAAAATGAGCTTGCCGGTGAAGCGCAGCCTCCGGACGTGTGCTTCAATTTTGATGAGGGAGCCTTGGTCACCCGCCACCTGGAGCAGATCGCCTTCAGTGCCGTGGCATGGACTCTGTGGACGAGGGAAGTTCTTCAATCTTCGATTTGTGGAAATGATCCAGCTGAGATTGTCTTCGAATTACAGGAACATCAGGAAATTGATGAAGGTCTGATAAAGGTTTATATATACTTTTCATGCATGTCAAATTCATTCTAATCCATCATTATGACATAACACTAGATCAGCCTAAATATTCACTGGCAGACTAGGCATATAATGGTCCCTCTTCATCATTTTCTGGTATATGTTCAAGTACGCCTCATTGTGGTTGTTTGAACATCTTCATCAATAGCTACAGTGATTGATATATATTACATGTGCCATACTCCATCTGTAAATGCTCTAACATGTCTGACTGTGGTTATGTTGCCATGTTCATCAATAGCTACAGTGATTGATATA
>JBBPOM010000479.1:0-25115 GCA_038091455.1 Leccinum uliginosum | reverse complement strand
AACTTGTCCTGTCTATCATATAGAAAATACCATTCATGTCATTATTCCTGGAACTTGTAAACCAATTTCATATGTCTACTAATGAGCTGTCCTGTCTATCATGCAGAAAATACCATCAATGTCATTATTGCTGGAGCTTGCCAACCAATTTCATGTGTATATTGATGAACTTGTCCTGTCTATCATATAGAAAATACCATCCATGCCATTACTCCTGGAGCTTGATGACCAATTTCATATGTCTACTAATGAGCTGTCCTGTCTATCATGCAGAAAATACCATCAATGTCATTACTCCTAGAGCTTGATGACCAATTTCATATGTCTACTAATGAGCTATCCTGTCTATAATATACAGAATACCATCCACATAATTACTCCTGGAGTTTACCAACCAATTTCATGTGTATATTGATGAACTTGTCCTGTCTATCATATAGAAAATACCATCTGTGTCATTACTCCTGGAGCTTGTCAACCAACTTCATATGCTTACTGATGAACTGTTCTGTCTATTATATAGATAATACCATCCACATCATTACTCCTGGAGCTTGCCAACCAATTTCATGTGTTCACTGATGAACAGTGTCCTGTCTATCATGTAGAAAATATTATCTGTATCATTACTCCTAGAGCTTGCACTTCATCTGTATGTTGAGGTACTGAGTTGTCTATCAGACAGTACATACCATATGCACTATCAATACATGTACTGACCATTTCACAATTATCTTACCATTCAAACATCCTCATCCGAGACCAATAAACTATTTCAACTCATGGATTTCACACCAGGAGTATGCAAACCAATCAATTCCCCAAAATGAACAGGTCATACGTATTACTAGTTGATGGGTAAATATCCAATGCAATAAAACATATCCGACACTCGGGCCTCAAGCCGAAGTCAACAATAATCAAAATGGTAGATAGCACGAAGTGACTTTTAAATGAGACTCTCCCTCTAACTTTGAGAGGAACTTGCTTCCGCCACACTGCAACTAACAGTTCACGTTGACCGTGTGGTTGACTGTGATGCCATGGCAACAGCAGCACTGGCTTTGAGGACTGCTCGCTTCCGGCGAATGGTGGCTAATGCGCTGTTCTCCGAGGGCAAGCACACGCTTTCAGTACTCGATGGGAAAACTTGTCTAATTAAATGATTAGTATCAGCCTAATTCACCTGAGGTATATACCTGTTCCACCACTGCAGAAGTTGTTCAACTTCGTCTCTCTCGTCTGGGTCATCAAGCAATTCGAGAATTGTGTTGTAAAAACGTTCGGAATCTGTTGAAAGGTCAGTGCGAGAAAAAACCTGCGCCGACGTCAAAGCAAATCGGGCCTAAAACGATCAGCCATTGGGATGAAAGAAAATCAAAACGAAAACACACTTGCGTGGCAACATATGCAATGGATGCTTTTGTGACACTTAACATCCCGTGGATGCGAGCATTGCATGACCGTGTCGCCTTCGGCTCGTCAACATCAACGGAGCTTGGCGAAGTAAAAATATGCTTGTAGGCCTGCGAGTTCTTGATGCATCAGTAATCGGGTGACATCGAAGCAAAAACAAAAACAAAAACAAAAACACAGAAAACAAACCGAGACTAGGATCCCGCTGCGCAACAGACCGTTCCACGGATCTTCCGAATCATACGCGTAGTTAGCATATAGGAATATGGGCCACTGGTCACCGGCGACCCGGAGCTGTCCATTGCGTAGCTTTTCCTTTATCCTACAAATATTATTCAACGAACAGGTAATCATTGCGGATTGAGACTCGTACTCGGTATTGGACCAGTCAAACCCGGCTGGACAAAGCAACGCGCCCGTGCGCTCATGATGAAATCCTCGTCCCGACTTGGCGTTGCGTGGAATGTGGGGATTGAGGGTCTGTCCTTTCGGAGTAATCCAGTCGATTATTGCGCATTTCATTCCTTTTGTATCGTCCGCCCTGGACCCGTTAGCACCTTTCTGTATCTACGAAAGTGTCAACGGAATAGACGATCAATATAAATTGCGTCAGAGGCGAATCCAGCCCACCAGATCTGCTATGGTTACCACATCTTCTTCAGCGGCGGACAGAAGACGATCCTCGAGAGACGGAACCAACTTCAGCAACTGGAGAAATACGGCAAATTCCTTCCGTTCACTATACAAACCAGAACATGAATGGCAAACCCGATCTCACGCGTGAGATGTACTGACCGTTCTTCAAACGTCTGCAGCTCTCTCTCACCTAATTCGCCCATCATAACAATCCCGTTGGTCAAGAGCGTTTGTAAACTGCAAAAGGCATGAATAGTCCGTCCGAAGTGTCGTCCGTGGTGCACGAGCGGGTCCTGGACACTTCTGTCATGGAATGGGTGACTACAACATCCATTGCAAGAGTAGTCAAACCTACGGTCTTTTCCTCGGCCCCGTTTGTAAGGCATTCGGCAAGGAACGTTTGGAGCCAGTCGCTGCAGCGTCCGGGCTTGCAGGAGCAGACATGGAAGTAGGAGACACCGGAAAGAAATTGTCCGAGGTAACAAAGTAGACGAGATTAAAGGAAGGAGTCTGAGGATAATCTGATCGCCTCACCGGCGTTTAAGTACCCCACCGCTTAGGAATGCGTGACGAAGGCGTGACTCAAAGCCGTCCACAGCCGGTCACAGTACAAACGACGCGTGTCACGCACCTTCACGTCACCTATAGGCAGTTGGCGCGACACTCGTCTCGCGCATCTTGGGGCTGCGCACAATGCCGATTGAAGTAAACATTCATATGAACCTTGTGATCGGTCGGCGATCCATAGGACTTGTTCTAGCCCCACCACGTCAGCCAATGCTTACAACAGAAAACAATGCACCTACAACTTGCGCTTCGCATCCTCGGCCACGACCGGCGAATCCACCAACGTGCGCTCGTCTTCTCAGAAATCGCGGTCGGTTTCGCCTACCGTTGGTTGACTTGTTGCTACTATAATCATTACCACTTCTTCTGGTGTTTTCGTGGTCGTATGTCCATATGATCTGTGATCGAGTTGAGTCAACTAGCTCGCAGTCGGTGCATTGAGGAAAGGTGGGAGAATATGCACTTTTTCGAAATGTTTTCTTCATTATTTAATCCGTTCGTTCGTTTGTAGAAATGACACTCTCGTTGGTGTCGTCGTCCGTCACTGCGATACCCCCTTGTTGGGAACTTCGATTTTGTCGGAGCTTTGAACTAGCGGGAGCAGATTGAACACGAGACATGTTTGCTGAGTGAAAGCATGGGAGCACCTACTGTATTTTGTTGGAGAGTGTCAGTGATTATTGCTTTCGCTGCCTGGAATTATGTTAACTTCAAGAGAGCTACGTGAATGGCCCGATGCCTTTGGGGCCAGCGTTAGTTAGGATCGATGGAATTACGTGGGTGACACCGATTTCCTTTGCCAGGCGTTCGCAGAACGTATCCGAGGACATCAATGCAGATGAGGACTGAGCAGTGTTGTCAAGGAATGCTGAACGCACGCGTAGCACCGCCCAGAGACCCAATCATCCATCCAAGGGGAAGAGACCTGCGAAAGAGGGCGTGACGTGCCTTCAGCACCGGTACGTTCTCCGTGATGGAGGACCTGAGCTCAGACAGGATTAACTGGCTCGCGACCGCGAGTTGTGGGGTCGCGGTGTGCATACTGGAATCCAGTCGAGTGTGGTCTTGACATGCTCGAGGTCTGGGGAGGGAATGATGGCGGTGACCTGAGATGGCATATGATTCGGAGAAGGTGAAGAGGTGGACGAGGATGATGCACCAGGACCAATACAGCGGCAAGATCGGGTTGGGGTGGGAAGTGGGAAGAGAAGAGGTCGTGTGGGGCAGAGTATTCTACGAAGTCGTCTCATCGATGACGGCGAAGTCGCGTTCACATGCTAGGTCCGCGAATTCGGCGATCAGTTGGGACGGGTAGACCGCACCGGTCGGGTTGGAGGAAGGTCTGTCGGAGAGAGTAGGGCGGAGAGTCAGAACAGACGGGATTGTATAGTATGACCAGCGTGATCGCTTTGGTTTTGGAGGTGATAAGCTTCCTGCATTCCTTAGGACAGGAAGCCTCAGTCGGATCAAGTATACGATGGAACGCACTTGATGCCGAACATGTTGAGTTCATCTTAGAACGCGGAAATTTTGTTCGATTTGACCCACGGGGTGAGTACGAGAAGCCAAACGAGTGATTGGAATGCTTGATAACCGAGCATCAGGAAGGCCACCGCAGCGGTTTCTCGGATTCAGATTACCAAGACACATTACCGCTGCTATGAACGCCATGTTGCAGCTTGTGGCAATTGCGACGTCTTGGCTTGCAATGTCTGCGTTTTGCCCACATGCAGTTTTCATTTTCTGCGCAAAGGCAGTTCTTAACGTCTACTATTCATCGAGGGGCAATACCCCGAACTTTGATGGGACGATAATTTGTTGGCCAATATGTTCAGGAGCACGTCCGGAAGGATTCCCGGGACCCTTCAATGTGTGAAAAGTGTAAGATACGTAGTCCATAAAGTACGTGAAAATGCATACTTATGTCGCTTACACGAAAGAGCGGATTCCTAATCGCACCTGTTGACCACCACGTTTAATGCTCCAACATGAACTACGCACACTCCTGGCGAACATTGTAGACGAGTTCATATATAGACAAGACATTGTAGAACAGTGGTGGAACTCTTCGTCGTATACCCAAAGAACCTACGAGCCGCAGGAGTTTTCGGGTGAACTCCCTGGAAATGAACTCGTTAGTGGTGTCTGTGACCATGAATTACTAGATCAAGATCAGTGTCATTTCGTATCACAGATGGCAGAAAAGTCCCTATTTACTATCGCAGTTCAGGTGGGAGCTCAGCCACCCACGTGTGTACTGATCCGATCGCCAGCAATGGTAGATAGCCAACGTCGTCCCTGAACAAGTCCGGCGAACTCGCCGTCCAGATGGGACCGATGCTATACGAAGTCACTGATCCACCAACCTCATGCACAGTTTTCCCTGAACGTGAGCGTGCGAGACGATAGATGCATCGAGCGGCATCGAAAACTAAAAAGGTGGTTGAGAACATGCACTTCTGGACAAACCAAGGCACGGACAAGATAACCCAGGTCGCGAGCATGGCGGCAAAGTAGCGGAAGCGGGCGGAGCATGTCTCTCCGTCTACACCACCGGTGGTCTTGCGGCACTGGATGGAGACGTAGTATGTCATGATGGATGAGGAACGTCAGCCTGCCACGGATACGGCGGCATTGTGTGTGTGAAAAGGATGGTATGGTGTACACAGCCACGACTTGTTTACCCCCGTGACCTTGTAAACAATTTAAGAAGTAAACCTGCAACACCACAACGAGACGGGGTCGGTCCCGGTCAACCGGTCACGGCTGGCTCAGCGTGACGCTCGCCACGCGTTGTAATCTGTCACACAACACCTGATATAGTAAAATTCCCGCGGTTCGCTTTGCACAAGCGTGACGATCAGTCGGACTCTAAGTAGTCAGAAAGCTCGTGGCTGACTCCATCGGATGCTTCAAAATACTTGAGGTGGGATAAGCAACTTGAATAATTGACAGACATGGGTATAGTCCACCAACATTATGAGAATTTGAATTTATGAGAATGACTACACTATGGACTCAGCAAATAATCGTTAGAGCAAACCTATTTTTTATAGTAACTGTACTCGCCAAGATTCTTAGATTCTTAGATTCTCCGCCGAATGCTAGCATGTGCCTTTGTGCCTGTGGAAGGAGCTGAGAGAGAATAGACTTCTGGGTAATCATAGACAATGCTCATTTCCTTCGCTTCGTCCACCTCCTCTAGCGAGCGATCCTCACCGAGAATCGTGTCAAGATGTTTCTTCCATGTTTTGAAGATCCTTTCGAGGACTCGCTAGCTATGAAGTCATTCTACAGAACTGCCAGACAACAAGAACTTCAATAAATTCCAGTCCAAAGTCATGATATGGTGCTTAACGACCACATGATTCATTCTCTACCGACGTACGAATAAAAATTACTATCAAAAAGTACATGCCTATCGGAAAAAAAAGGAACGTAATAAGGCAGGTTACAGCTTTCGATCATAAATATCAATATCTAATCAAAGTGTCCAATGCAATACAATTTGTTACACGGAACGGGGAAACAAGGACAGAGGGAACATCAGGTAGCCTGCAGCACCGATGGTCAACATCCTACATGACCATCACAACAGGGCTACTCACAGCTGTACTACGGCTCCAGATGGCGTTGACCCCGTAGGGGGTGAAAGTCAATGCGACTGACTTCTGTGATGTAACGGCCTCGCATGGTGTCACGGTCATTGATGGGGATCTTCTGACGTTCATGAATAGCAGCCTGAACTGCTGATTCCCCAAGGAAGTGACGCAAGATGGATTCCAACTCCAGGCATGCATACTGAGCATCTGCTAGTGCGGCAATACATGCATCCCTCTTCGACAACCCATCGATGAATTGCCTCGTCAAAAAATGTGAAGTAGAGGCTGGATTGCTGGGGAATAGCTGTAGCCCTCCGTAAGATCAACAGATTAAGATAAATATAAGATCCTCACTCCGGAATTACTCATATGTTGTCGAAGTGAAGAGAGTACGGCCTGTTTCATCGCAACACTTGCCTCCTCCAATTTCTTGGATAGTTCAGGGGTATGATTTTGAAACAGCCTTGGATCCACCTTTGTTGTGTTGAGGAGGGTTTGCTGCTTAGAAGTGCGCGACATATCTTAGATGGTGATATGGAAGTACCGTGACAGGGTCTGAAAACGTAGCATCAACCGAAATGTCGTAAATATATATCCATTGAAAGTGTGACGTGACGCGTGACAAGATCGATCAGATTTACTACTCCGCAGAAGGGCGATGAAAATACAGAACAGAAGAAAACATAAGCCTGAGATTAGTACGTTCCTACCCAAGTTGCCAGAGCTCGATGTCCATCACCACGCCCTTCCGAAATCAGCTTCAGGAAGTTCAATATTTGCATTTGCTCCTGCGCAGTCTGTCGGATGCGATCCGTTGTAATATCACCGAAGCGCATCTGTCCCAATGCATGATCTCGCAGCTCAAGGGTGAGCTAGATAAGACATAATTAGCAAACAGAGAGAAAGGTGTCAGTTAAAGGATCTGGCGTACACATGCAAGCACAAAAGCTATCTTCTCATAATGGAACGCGGTGGCGGCGTTCGGGATTATCGTATTGTAAACATCATGAAGATGGGGAACTGTCTCCGTCATCCCCACCCAGATAGAGGAAGTTGGATCTACGATCGCTTCGTGAAGAAATTGAGTAGTTGTCGGGTCCGCGAACCAGTCAACCCGGCCAGGATAACGGAATACGTGCCAGAAGGCATACCCATGGTTGCTGTTCCAGGTCGTGTGGACCATCGCTATCTGTTCTTGACCAATTCGGTCCCCAGGCAACCAGGAGTACGAATCGGGAGGCAGAGAGAGCAAGAAAACTTGGATTGCGGAACGTACTTTCATCAAGTACGAATATCCAACGGTGCGGAGCTGATGAAGCGATGAAATGAAGTCGCTACGAGTTAACAATGTACTCACGTCCTTTAAAACCATATTCTCGAAGACAGCGTCGTGCGGTCGACGCAGGATCTTTGGAGGTTGCTGTTCCGACGTGATCTCCACTTCAGAATACGTCAACACCATATTGGTGAAAAGCTTGGTGGGCACTTACCTTCCCCCGGTATCTTGACAGAAACCGAACGGTGCTTGATGAGCATCTTTTCCACGACGTCCTTAATCTCCTTGACGTCCAGGAGGTAATCATCCGCGAGTTTCGAAAGAGGGTATTGATTTGTCAGGATCCGGTGGGATAGGACGATGACAGAGTCAACTGATATAAGCCACCACTCGTTGGCTGAATCGTGTAAAAGCCCAAAAAAACGAACTGGATTCGGATCAGCAACGATGTGCAAAATTGTAACGTTGTACTTACTTGGGTATTCATCATATCCGATGTCGACTGGTGGCACGACTACAGAATCTTGCACTGGATTGTCGCCCATTGCCTCTGTGTAACTTCGGATTAGAGCACCAAAGTCAGACCAATTCTCATAATCGAGGGGGAGGCGATCATGGGAGGGAGGAGAGGACATGTAGCGGAGTTGGAGTTGGGTGACAAGTCACGCTGAGTGAAGCGGCCTCGAGGCTTCTTCCGAATCCGAGTACTTACGTCCGTCACGCTGATGACCAATGTGGTGAATGTGTATACCAATTGAAACCTGTAAAAGATTGGTATATATTGTACTATTCGATCAGTGCAATGTCACACATGCATGCAATGTGATGAGCGAAGAAAGTTTCCTGTAGCCTTGAAGTATGTCACCATAGTTTCTACTCAATGATATGGAGTTCTAGGTCTTGTTGAAAAGAACCCCCGGGCTCGAGCCCACCAAGCAAACGCAGTGCGGCGAACCTTTCCACTTCCGCATTGTCAGTCACCCGACCATATCCGCCGCAGAACCTGCCCTCCAGTTTTTCACCACCTCTTCCGGAGTCCTTCCAGACGCGCTTCAGAGCCACCCAGTAACTTGAATCATCACCCATAATCCGACGAGGAAGGCGTTGCAGTCTCGCTAGGCACAGTGACGTCAGGCTTTGCAGCTGCAACGTGGTGAAGTGAGATACCCAGTCATATGCAGGCAACGAGATATACTCACAGGTCTGTTAAAGCTGGTGACAACAACCTCGGGGCATTCACTGCATCGCCAGCCCTGCAGCGATGAAACCGGCCTAATAATATGTCCTCTCGATCCTTTTTTTCCCGCTTCGAATATAAGCTTTTCTTTATCCATAACCTCTGTTTTGGAACCCTCGAGATCATCATCTTCGGGGATACCTCTTCGCTGCGGGCGCAGATGTGACGATGAGTCAGAAAGTCGGACATAATGCGCAGTATCGATAGCAGATGTAAAAAAAAAACGAACACAAAGCTTCTGGTTCATCGTCGAAGTAAGTTCGACCGCTGTTCGGGTACCAAGCACGTTCAGCGACCGGAGCCTCTCGTACGGATATACCCACTGTACCCTATACAGGAAGCATCTTGAGAAAAAGTACCCAACATGAAACCAAAGAAGACGAACCAACTTGGGCACCGTTGGGCAACACTACGTGAGCTCCAGCTGCTATTTTAGCCCAGGTAATTTCGTCCATGCCGGAACGATCTTTTCCGAGGCCCCCGATGCCCACGTCAAGTCTTCCAGAGGTAACCCATTCTCCGTCTCACACACCACGGTCAGTTGACCGTTCCCTTAATCGTTGAATCCCATTTTCAACTGAAACAGAACGAACCAAGCAGATGACCTTTCGTACCCTCTGCTGACGCTGCAGAAGATCGCGAAGGACAAAGGCACCGAGGTACCCAGTAGTTCCCGTGAGGAATACCGTCAAGGTACGCCATGTCGAAATCAGAAGGTGATACGAATCGCGTAGGCGAGGGACCAAGTGTTCCAAATCTTGACCATATTCGACAGTCGGCGGTATGAATTTTTTCTGCGCCACATTTGCGATGTGTCCTGGGGTGTCCTCCAAGATCGAAGAAGCTCTCGTCCAACCGTATTGTCTCCGGAGGGTTGGGTAACACCTCTGTCCGCATTGAATATAGCTTTTCTTCTGTGGGACTGACGACTCGTTCCGTATTCGCCTTGACAGTTTTGTTTTCGGCGTGTGCGGGCCTGAGCTGTATCTGTGAAGAGCAGGGCAGGCTTGTCTATTTTGCCATTGGGATTAAGAGGCGCACGACGAAAAGGAACGAACAGTGATCGAGCACAAAGAATTAGCCGGAATATCATCATGACCGGGCATATACGCACATGAAGGAGTGCTATAACTGGGTAACTTTTTCTTGAAGTGCTCTTTGAGATTTTTGACGAGTCGTCAAAGTTTCGTTATGCTCTTGATTCTATCGGCTTCCTCACCATCACTAAGTTCACTTGTGAAGCCACTCGACAGCACACCATCCAGCGGCACAAAGTAGCTGATGCTGATGAGTATCTTTCCTTCATCCTTGTCTCTCCGCACGAGCGTCACATTCTCGCGAACGAGCGAATGCTGGCTCATCAGGGTATCGATCTCGCCAAGTTCGATTCGGAAACCACGTATCTTGACCCAATCATCGGCGCGCCCTGCGCACTCGACACGACCATGGGGAAGATAACGCCCTAGATCCCTGGATCGATATATTTGATCGCGGGTACGGTACAGCAACTCAGGTCTTGCTAAACCCTCTTGTGGGTGCAGGATCGTGTCTCTCCAGGGCGATGATGACAAGCCAAACCAATTTGACACGAACTTTTCGGCGGACGCCTCGGGATCGAGGCCTGAGCGCACGCAGATCACCCCAACTTCGTTGACCGCGCATGAAACAGACTTGTCGGACCGATTGACAACGAGAAGCTGTACGTAGACCATGCCTTCTCCAGCAGGCATGATATGTTTTGGGTCGCAAGGAAAGTAGGACGGAATCGAGAGATAGGTAACTGCGCGCTGTGTTTCTGTAGTGCCGTACATGTTAATTATTTGGACTTTCACCGCGAGGGACTGAGGTCGTAGGCAGTCACGTTTGGTGAGAACATCGCCAACGAAGAATGTACTGCGCAGAGAGGGGACTGTCAGAGTACCCTGCGCAGAGAGAAGTTGACCCATTGCAGGCATGAGAGGAGTAACGGTAGCTTGGTTATCATCCATCCACTCTGCGAGCTGACCGGGCGTCCCGATGTCTTCTGCGGTAGGGACGTTGAGCTCGGCACTGAAGAACAAAGGTGCGAAGACTAAAGAAAACATCAAGATCTAGCAATATTTCGAGATATTCATTACTCACTGTCTCGCTGGATCGGGTCATGAGCAATGCCACTGAGCAATGAGCATAATAACTGTGAGAATTTTCCGAGTTCAAATCTCTCGTCCATCTACGGGGGGGGAGTTGTCAAACTGTAGCGACGTCCTTGAACCCATCTGGGGATACCAGTGCTACCACAAGGTACCGATACTATCAGGCCCGAGGATGACATTGGGATCGGTCTCTGAAGGATGGTAGCACGACTTGAGTACGTCGGTCCCATTGATGATTCCACCAATGACGAAGAAAATTCAAGTGCAGGGACTTCGACGCGAATTTTGAAGTTGTTTATATAAACACGTCGCCACCGTACTGGAGACGGAGTGCCGAGTACTGGCGGTTGCTCCACAGCATATCTAGCGATCAACGGTGAACACGTGAACCAATTTGAGAGGACGTCAACGTACGGCCTATCATCAATTCAGGAACCAACTTGATCGGGTTATACTCCAGCCTTGTGACCCCCCTTCCTCCGTATCCAGCGCATCCCCCACGCCCTGCATGTCTGCGACCACTTGATCTCAACCCGAAGTCGTCCCCGCGCACCATAACCGAAGAGACTGATAGAGACGAAGAGCTTCGAGCTCGTCACGCCTTGATCTTGCGCACACAGCCTTTGGTTGTCCAAGGGCGCGCGAGCAGTGGCGTCAGCAGCGACGTTCCTCGTCCGCTCTCTCCCTTAGCGCCGTAATGATCTCCTTTTCGTGTTCGAGCCTTGCTTGCTCCTCGCGTTCACGGTCCTCACGGCACTCCTTCAGACGACGGGCCACCCGGCTTCTACCACCCTTGCAATCTACGAATTCGACTGTCAGCACTAGACAGCATGCAGGATCGGCGACGTACAGACGATGGTTGTGAGGAGTAATCACTTCTCTCAGAGTTGGGCATCCGCGCCAAAGGATCAGACAGAATGGGTCTGATCATGCGTATATGACGGCTCGAGCGTTAAGATCTGAGCAGAATTTCCAGACGACTTGCGAGAATTGATACTGCTGGATCGACGAGATGAAACGAACTGACGCTACCAGCCCTTGCTCGTGCGCCGGTTGACCGTGCTCCTACTGGAAGAGGACGGGGAAGTGGTGGGTGGAGCTACTATAGATCGAGAATATCGCACCACGGGCACCGCCCTGCAATAGTAGTGTCGTCGTCTCCTTGCGTTCCCGCTTCATATCCTCTTGAAATCGGAAGCGAAACATAGACAACAAGCTTGTGCGATTTCTGTTGGGAGCGATAACTCTTCTCGGAGAAATTCGAAAGCGAGTTCAACGTACTAGTATCATCCGGAGAATAAGTATGAGTCGGCGCATACGCACTGGGGGCGACGTCCGATCATCTGCCATCATCCCCAGCGACCCGGGTATAGCAGACAGATCGGGAGGGAAGCTTGGAGGATAATGACATCACGTCCTTTGGCTTCACTATAATTGGATGCACTGTCAAAGCCCATCACGCTCAGAGTGTTCAATAGGTGGCGCTCTGTTGGCATCGAAAAAATAATAGGAACGAGCGTGCTGAAAAGACTCGTAAAGGACTGTGGAGGGAGGAGTGCAAGGGGTATTTCAGATGCCGGGGAGCCATTCCCATCAAACAAAACGGCGTTTCGTGCGAGCAAGTGTGTGAGTCGGGTGTGGGGGAATCCGATTAGAGGTGATGGGGTCGTACCGTCTCTGTAATATCTTTGTTTCTCCTCCTTGATAACAGCTGCGCCCTGTGTCTGCTGGTCCTATCGTCACCCTTGGTGATAGTACTCTGGCTTAGGTTGGAACGGATATGCAGTGGAATGGACTTGAAGAATCCTGGAATGAGTGAGAACCATCGTCGAAAGTCGCAGGTGGCGATGGTAAAAAATCGGTGATAGAAGTAGCCGATGTATGGGTTTATTATATGATTTCTAGCCTCGTGTGCACTGGGCTTCAAGCTCAACAATGCAAGCAGGTGACGAGGACGGGGCGTCACCTTCGGGTTCGTAACAACAGAAACGAGAGCGTTACGCGGGGTGAACCAAGGAGATTCCATGACTTGAGGGATTGCTAAGTGTTTCGATGCACTAGTAGTTTGTAAAATATCCCGCAGGAGGCCACGAGCTTCTTTGGGAGAGCCAGTGGTCCAGGAAGTAGCAAAAGTATCGAACCCCCGGATGAGCTTTTGGAGTCTTCAAACTCGCCCTTAATAACCTTTGGTTCGTTATAGCTTCGTCGTCGTCGAATCGTCAGACAGAGTACAGGTCAAATGGCAACATAGAATTACACCGATGGACCAATTGTCCACTGCAAAAACAAATATATATATATATATTGAATAGACTGAACAAATTCAGGCGGGCCACCACTCACCTGGACCAAGGTATATCTTGCCTTGCAGCACTTCTGGAGCAGCACGCTCGGTACCGCAAAAGGTCTCCATGTACATATACCCCCTTTCGAGTTCGCGCGTGAAGCCAAAATCACTGAGTTTGACGGGACACCATTCGTCTAGCAACACATTACAATCTCGAGCATGAGATCGCGGTGGACGATGCCTTGTTATAGAGTAGGTGACAGCGGGACACGGTTGGCCAAAGATGAGTCTTGTTTCATCCTCGGAGAAGCGGCCCTTTTTGGTGAGGCAATCAACGAGTCGTTCGGAACTAACTCTGCTATGAGGAAAGTGTCTTACATTTGGCAGGGCATCGTTCACACGTTCACAATTCCAAAGTTTTCGGTTCCCAAGGCCACTCTGCGTGATCAGGATGACTAGTAAGTACGTTAGCCTGCAAGTCAGAGTAGAAGGGCGACATACGTACATCCTAGGCTCTCCGTTGTTTCGAGGTAAACGTGAGCTGCAGGTTCCGATTATAGTGCCAGATCTTAATCGAGAGAATCCGCCCGGAGAACGCGCTGCAGAAAATAAAATCTCATTGCATGAGAAAACGATTGCTTTCCTCCTTGACTTTCTTCGGCATCCGTGGTATATCCCCTACTATAGACACTTCAACTTGATATTCCTTCGCAGTCGAGAGCTTTTGCCGCCCTGCTAGTGTTCCAAGCTCGTGTCTGAACGAAAGAAGGTGGACTTGCATACTACGACAGGAGCGTTGCTGTTAAATTTGAACGGCGAACCTTCGGTGATGACCGTCTTTGCCGCCGTAGAACCCTGCTCGGCAAGTTGCTAACGATGATGACAGGACGATATACCATGAGCGGTAGGATGTTGGGTGAGCGAAGTTGTGAACCAATCAGGCTGCGCCGTGCGAATAGCAGCTCTGGGCACCAGTTTTGCACTACCCAGCAAGCCATATAGCAATCAGTGTTCAACGTGCCATTTTGCCCGCTTCCTCTTTGATCGCGCTGCGTGTCTACTCGTCATTGTCGCACATACCAAAAGAGTTGATTGCGGGTACTCGCCGTGGCCACACCCGTATCCGCTGCACTGGTTCACCCAGTCCTCCCCACACGGGGCAACATCCACGAATTCGTCGGCGACACCCACATGCAACGCAGGATCGTTTTGACGTGCCTTTCCTGGGTTCTTCTTCCTCGCTCTCTCATCCAACGACGAGTCAAGCCGCAAGGACTGGCGTGGCACCCACGTCGTCGGTTACGTTACCCTCGCGGGCCTGGACGATCTGCTAAACTGCATCGCGCCTGTTCCCGTCCTGCGCCATTGACCAAACTGGAACGGCCAGAACTGTGTGTACGAGGTCTGACGAGCCAGGATTGTACACCGATCCAAGCAATGCGGAGTGAACAAGCGTTAGCTGCCCAGGGACGATAGAGGCCATCAGATTGCTCGTACACTGATCATGCGAATCACCTTGAGCGTCCGAGGCAAACGATGAGGTAGAACGGAAATTACCTTCTTCCATTACCATCTGCAATGCCCGTCCTGCGCTACAGGAGATGCGTAGGGCTGAACGACGGTTTGGTCGTTTCCCGGACGACCAAGATATTGTAACCCAAACGCACGTGAGGTCGGACCGAAGGCATAACTGTCCAGTCTGATGGTGGGAACGGAACCTCGGGTGTTCGAAGATGTCGTTTCAAATCGGAGGTGCTCGAGGAAGCGCTCTATGCGTAGACTCAGGTCGAGGGCATAGTTCATGTTGGAAGCCTTCTTGAAACGACCCACACGCCTGAACACTGGATAACTGTTTTCGTAATCGTGAGCCACGAGTGATGCGGGTACCCACCCCGTGGGTTCGATCTGGCGTTGTACGTATGGGGTGCACGTGTGACCCAACCGATGTCGTGGGTGGCATAGAAGGAGAGACGAGCGTCTGCGTCTGCGGGAGGGAGCAGGCGCAAGCCGTCGTCGTTCACGAAGATGGAGGAAGTTCCACCTTGGCGAGCATAGGTCTGCATGGCGCGCTCGAGGGAGTCTATGGATGGGTCCTAGATTTGGTCGTGAGGGGATCGGTAATCGAAAGAACAAGAGATATACGAACAATACGGCATCTAGGCCTTCTTTGTAAACAGGCCCATCTGGATCGTGATGCGAGGGAGAGCGGCATCGACTTCCCTATTTTGGCCTGGGGAAACGGCGGAATGACAGCGCGAGTGGGCGATAGTGGTACGTAATGTGGGAAGAGCGCTAACCAAAGATACGGCGAAGAGGGCAGGAACGAGGATGAGGAAGTGAAAGTGACTGTAGTCCTGGTCGAGCATGTACTCCTGGATAAGAGGTTTGATACCGTTTCCGATGAAGAAGGAGCGGTCAGGGGAGATTTGGTCTTACCTACAGAGAGACCAGCAGCGAGGCCGTTGTAGATGGGCGCATATAGGGCCGTCGGACGGCATAGGGATTTTGGTCTGCCCTCTCACACTCAGGGTGACATGGACACCCTGCGGCCATACCAGGTGCGACGGAAATGGGGAGGAGTGGGACTCGGGCTATGAGAATCGGGTTGCTTTTCATTTTGGAGGGGAAAACCAAGTTCGAAGTAGCCAGAGTGGAGGCCAGATGGGGGGCTGGAAGTGACGGAGGAAGGGTGAATGGGCCAATTTCTCCACAGGAGACGAATGAGACGGTCGTCAAAATCGCATGCGATGGGGATGATGGTGTCGAGAGAGTCGGACCAGACAACAAAGACGCGTTTTATCGCGCTGGAGAGTGTGTGAGGGGCCAGAGAATGAGCAGAGAGGAAGAAACGTACGATGAATGCGACATTTTACTCCTTGTCGGCCTGCGGAAGGAGGACCATAGTGTCGATGACCTATATGCGCATGTTTGCGTCGACAGAGGCAGTTTGTCTTTTCGTTCTGGAGAGACTCTGATGAGGGCGGCGTGCACCGTTGCGCTGCAGACCTTTACGGCGAGGGAGGGGGGGTTGAGTGCGGCGACGGCGACTTCAGAAGGAACACGCGGAACGAGCCGTCGTGTGTGCGTAGACATACGCCAGGAGGGACGGTGTCCTCGTTTGGACGGAACCAAGCGTCACCCTGATACTGCTTGAATATCCGGTGGAGGGTTGCATCGTATCTATCGTAGTCCATGGCAGGGAGAGCGAATGCGTCTGGACACGAACCTTTATAGGTCGAGATAGATATGAGATCTCAGTATACTCCAAATCCGGGATTGAGAGAACGGGCGACTCGAAACTAGAAAAGCCGGTTGGATCAGATTAAACATGTCCAGCGAAGACGACTCACATCACACGCAGCCTCCTAGCTCGACATCAAAGAACCAGCTGTCCGTATCGAGACTGTCACCAGAAAAATTGTCGTCGAGGACCATGCAGAGCTGGCTGTTTTGGAGATACTGTATAGACTGGTACCTGCGGAAAACGAGTAGGGCTGCGACGGCAATGCCAATGAAGAAGCCTGCAAAAGTGATCCGCTTGCTTGCCTTCAGGACGGGTCTTTTGCGTGTGAGCCAGGGCTTGTCGTCATCACTGAGCTTCTTGCGGAGGCGGGTGGAGGGCACGGCCGTTTTCTGGAGGGGAGGCAAGGGGAGGACGACGGAGGAGTTTGCATGGGAAGGTACGTTGAACGGGAGGGTGTTATTGGGGGGGGGACCAGGTGCTGGAGGGGCGGGAGGCTGCGGAAAGTGATGGTGGTGGCGGAGCTGGACCTCTGATGGAGGGCAGCGGGGGTTCGGCGATGCCTACTGCGGCAGATGAGCGATAGAGGGCGGAGCCGAAGGCTGAGCCCGTGGGGGAGCGATACGGTGGATTGGTGAGGGAACCGGCGAGGAAGGGTGGTTGGGGAAGAGGGATGCCTTCTGCGTCGGCAGCCTGGCTCAGGCAGTTGATGTGCTGAGTGCGAGCGGGTGGTGACGTGGAGCAGGAGACCATGCGCACGGAGTCGCCGCTGCTCCTGCGGGAGATAGTGCCTGGGATGGGGTCCGGATTGCCCAGGTATGCCTGGAAGGGGAAAGTATATGCGGAGAGCAGGAACCTCCGTTGGGGCATGTCGGGTCGTCGGCGGAGTGTGCGAGTGCTAGCTAGGAGCGGCGACGGGCTTTGTGGACGGAGGAGGAATGGAAAGAGTTGCGTGGGGCATCTTTGTCAGAGTCGTCGATTGAGCGGGGACGGGCAAGAAAGAAGGGGCTGGGTGGTCAGAGGGAGTGGTTGGTCTGTCAGACAACGTCCTCCATCGAAATTGTGCTACATACCTTGCAAAAACGGCGAGTTCGAGATGACCATCGACTCCACAGACAACGTCTACATCTCTGGGGGTCAGCTCTTTATCATGCCCACACTCACTAGCGATTCCATCGACGATGAGTACAACTCTGTCATGGACAACGCCACCTACAACCTCGACGAGCGGACAAGGGTGCGTCACACGACTCTCGAATTGGTGTCTTCGCCTGACACGTGAGACCAACGGACCTTATGTAATTACATAATACCCAACCTAAAAAGGCAGGATGGAAATACCTCAGCACACCAGCACGATCACGGGCAATCGCGGCGGTACCATCAACGGTGGTGGAACAAAATCCACTAACTCAACCACATCCTCCAACTCAACCTCGTCAACCGATCCTACCGGCAACGCGTGCACCCCCATCTCCTCGGCCTCTGCTGGCCTGTCAGCGATTCGGTCATGAGCGGCCGCACCAACACACGCGCTAAAAAGTCAATCAAGTTCGGCAAGGTCGAAGTCCGTGCAAAAATTCTTTAGGGAGACTGGCTGTGGCCCGCGATATGGATGTTGTCCGATGGCAACGACTCTTCTGCCAGCCAAGGCACCGGCGTTTACGGTGGGTGGCCCGTGAATGGAGAGATCGACGTACGTCCTTGCATTCTTAGTGTTGCACTCTCGCCCTCTACATCTTTGACCCAGATCATGGAAGCGGAGGCAACCTACCTTCGTACGCCGCCCAAACTACGTGCGTTCAACCGTCAACTATAGGCCCTTCCCTTCCGGAAGCACCCCGGCCTCTGTCGGTAAGTCATCCTACATCTCGTACCAGTCGCGCTGAACAATATCCGCCACCATACTTAGGGGCCGGCGGCGACACCTCAACACTGCTCAACTTGGAGCCTGTACGGTTGGGTTAACGCGAAACAAGGCAACTTTGCCGACGACTCTCACGTGTATAGGATGGAGTAGGCGAAAAACTAGATGCGATTCTACGTGGAAAACCGCCTCCAGGCGATGATCAACCTTGAGATCTCGTTCAAGAACACTGATTGGTACTTTTTCAACGTCGGTGGCTTCCCTGCGGTGGCTATGAACATGTCTTCGGGAAAGTATATCGAGGTTCAGGATCCGTGGTCGACCGTCTTTGGCAGCACTTCAGCGGCTCCCTTTGATAACGTGAGTGTATTCTTTTCCGTTTTTCTTTCCCTTTCGATCCGCGGCGGAACGAGTGGATGGTTCCCTGATAGCGTTGGTGGGAAACCGTGGTACGACGGCTTAGGCAGTACGTGGAATCCTCGCTTGAACCGAAAATGGAACGCCCACTTGTGCATTCTGTCGTGATAGCCGTGATGTGAGACTTTGTATCGGCACAGAGTACTTCTGCCACCGATTGAGTTCGCCGTCTACGGTGAGCGACACGTCTTCTTTGGAAACTACCTTCACAGTATGATGCCCATCTATATCAGAAACACGCGTCGATGAAGATGCAATTTCCGAGCGCGGGGATGAAGTCAACATACCGAATAATGTAACCACGTAATTGTAATCTGAGAGCCATGCCAAAGTCCTCGCTGACATTGCACTCAGACCAGATCTTATGCTTGCCGTCCGCGGGATCGACAAAAGATGCATCTTGGAGTGCTTGCCAGCGAAGGAAGGCGTTGTGACCGACAAAAGGGGGCGAATTAATTCGCCATTGGCGCAAGCCATAGATATACACTTGTTGATGCGATGCGTAAAGAACGCTGCAGCACCACGAGTCCTCGGCTCGCGCGCAGCATCTCGGAAACAGTCCTCTGGTATGATCGTATCGGCGTCGACAAGTCAGGCTGCAAACGCACATGTCTACCTCATGGAGCTTTGGGAGAAATACAGCGTGGAATGTGTATTCTAATCACGATAAAGACAGATGGTCAACAATTTTAGGATAGATTAATACCTGTGTGAGAGTGGGTGACGAACGTTTCCAACGTTGGACAGGCAGATCAACAAATCTGCCAGGTGGTGCTGGTGAAAGATGGGGTGGAAGGGAAGGCGGGAGCGTAAGTACAAGTCCGGAATGATCCCACACTCCGTACCTGTAACCTTGAGACCCTCCACTCCGCCTTGCTCACAAACTTTCATGGCACACGTGCCAAGCTAGAGTACAGCATTCACCAATTGTGTTTAGATAAGAAAGAATTGGGTAACTCATTGAATGCCACGTTGTGAACGCTGCAGACCCGGGCCGTTGTGCAGACAACCACTCAGACGTGAGAGGAGCTTAGTCAGATGGGGCTGACGCACCTGTGTCCCCATTCTAGGGATCGTACCGACAATCACGTTATGTGCTTTCCATATTTGTGTGAACGAATGACTTACTATCATATTAAGTGTTTAGGCCTTCATGAAATCAAGGTCGTCTGAAGTGTGATATGCAGGACCAGCACCAAAGTGAAAGTGAATGACCTGTAAGTCATTGAGAATGAGAGTGACGGACTTACATATTTTTTCCGCCACCAGGTAGGTTGACCAATACAGGGATGTTGAACTTTTCGAGGATGGACGTTCCGCCAATCCTTGATCTTTTCAGAATAAATGGAGAACCACATGCTTCAGCAGAGACGACAACGAACTTGTTGGTATTTGTGATCGTGGGCTCGCCGATTCCTCCCATCTACGGCATACCCGATGCCAATCGCACACCCGTTCCTATTAACGTTAGCTGATGATACAATGTTTTCGGGTCTCACGTACTCAATAATGACACACTTCCCGACAACGATCTCTAACTTCGGATTTCCCTACTCTGGGTATAGACATCAGAATGCAGCATCGCAGTGATGTTTCCAGTCACAGGAACATATCCTTAATCAGAGAATAGTAAGTTGGTAAATATTCCGTCAGTCCTTTCTCTAGAGACTAGTAAAAAAGTAAATAATTAGAGCAGGTATCGACAGTATTGCAACACTTACATCACAAGCGTTTGAAGTCTTGAAATTTTTGCATCATCGACTTGTGGACGGTCAGGATCGTATGCCATCGATACGACCAGGAATTGATTCCCGGATCCAAGGTCAGCGCCCACGAGAGATACCAGGATTGGTCTAGAGTAACCGTGGGTTGGTCGATTTGATATGAGAGTGAACTTCTCCGCCTACGTCCACAGCTGGCCATCGATCATCAGTGGCGATGACATTGAGAATGCATTCCTTCTCAAAAAACGAAAGGAGACCGTCGAACCCCCGTTCTGTGTTTGCAAACGTCTCCCAATCATAGTAGCCCAACGTAGCGTCTCTCGTGTAGAACATGACTGTATCGAAGACGAAGTCGCCACGAGGGTTAAACGTAAGTAATTAAAGACGAATAGTCGATGAGTATAGGAGGATTCCACGCGCGACGATGGAGCTCCCGCCAACACCTCTGCCGGATGCAACGCAGGATCTTAGAACGTCCGTTGAGGTGCTTGCTTGCGTGGAAGTGGACTGCGCTGCCGTTAGGCGCCAGATGCTCGAGATATCTACATGGCTGGACGTGGCTAGCGACACTGCGGGAGTGTTGCGCACCCTCGACGATCAGAGATCGACGGCTGCTAATATTCCTGCAACGGCAGTCAGTCGTTCCGCCTGCGTTCAAATTCGACGAGCAAAGCGCGCTAAACGAAATGGACGATGAGACTTGCTTCTGGCAAATGTCAGTCTGGGCATAATGAAACGAAAGAGAAAGTGTTCAAAATGGCGCGAACCTGATAAGGAGGAATTGTGGGACGAGCCGATCAGTAGGTTCCCTGCACCCCTTGTCTTTTAGCACGTACCGTCGCTGCTGATGTTCTTATCACACCAACACCAACACCTTGCCCCTTCACCTACGCACGCTCATCCCTAGCTATCATCCTCGCCAACTGTAGATCATCGATGCAACGAGTGGAGAGTCAAACAGTCGAAGAGGTGTAATTCTGCAAGATTGCAGATGTATGTTCTTAGGCCTGGTGGTTATACTGACAGAGATGAACCAGCAGTTGTATCGGATCGGGAAAAATGACGCGCGCGCTGGGTTGGGTGGTGGTCAGCTGGTTGTAAATGAGAAGTTCGGGGGATGTTCAGGCTCAATCGAGGACACGACAGGTGCCTGAGGAACTAAAGATTGATGAATCAATGGATAGATTTGTAAGAGAGGTAAGGTAAGAGAGGTAAAGAGGTCTGACTAACGCAGGGTATGTGCCGATAATCTTGCGTGCTCGAGCATCACGTATCACGCTCAGGGCATTCCCATCATCGACAACTCCCGGACTCGGAAGAGTACTATCGAGAGGTGCATTTACGACTACGACAGGTGATTATCCACGCTCCATACCGGAGGAGGACGTCCAAGAGGTCAGCGTAGGTCTTATACAGCCGTGTATTCACTGGGAATTTAAGAAGAGACAACACGAACACGGGCGATGCTCACCGGTGACTTCCACCACCTCGTTGCCTCCAGACCCCATACCAGAGATTCCGACCTTTTTCCTTGTTTGCTACTTGCTCACATAGTTGTTTGATTTCCTCTGCCCTGTGAATCATCGCCTCTGCGTGTTCTTGCGTACCAGAGTGCGGTATCCGATATCTTCGGAAAGGGATTTCGCACAGGAAAGAATGGTAGTTTTGGAAGGATGGTGTGCGCCCGTTTGTGAGTCACAACTTGGAGGATTATATGGGGTGTGAGCGGCCTTGCATGTTAGTATTGTGAGGATTGGGCTTACAGATCCATATTTGGCGCAGACAATGCTAGTCAAGAACAAGATGCGTTAGCATTCAGGCTGGCTGGCCTTTGGGTGGGGACTAAAAGTGGTGGTATAAATCATGTGTAAACCCAAGAATATCACGAAAGGTGGAGTTTTGTCGAAGGGGCAAAATATCACTCCGGTCACAACATTACATAATATCCAAACTTTGAACCTCTCCATTCAAGCTCAGTGCTCAATGCTCAGCGCTCAGCTCCCACCGTGTGATTGACGATACTGTATGGGCTTTGCCGTGGGTACAGGAAAAGAAACGGTGTCCTTGATTGATCGGGTTCAATTCCAGGTTTCACGGGCCAGGACGGTTCTTACCTGTGAGTTGCTTCGCCACACAATAGCTGAGACCATGCATCGACCTCGTATCATAGTTGCTCCTCCAGAAACGTTGCCAGGTGCACGGAATTATCTATCGCTCCTCCAGTTTAATAACCAATCGTGTACAGCATCAGCATCTGTATGTGAGTCTGCACGAACGTACGTGCTTCCGCTCTGCCTGATCAACCTTCCACAAAGCCCCAACAAATTCAAATTGCACTACGGAGACTTCTCCGACAGCACCTATCCCATGTACATCCTTGCTTAGGTCTTCCCTGCAGAGATCTATAACCTTAAAGCCCGATCTCACGTCAATGTCTCGTTCGAGATGGCCGAATATACGGGCGAATGTCGATGACTTAGGGACCTTCCGTCTTCTAGATGCCATTCCACCATCGAACTCGAGAAGCACGCCAAGTTCTACCGAGTTTCGACCTCTAAACTGTATGGCAAGGTCACGAAGACGCTTTAGAGCGAGACGATACCGTTCTACCTTCGTGGCCCGTACGGAGTTGTCAAGTTGTACGCCTATGTGGTCAACCACCACGAGGCGTGCAGGATGTATGCTTGCAACAGTATCTCGTTTAACCACGTCGAACGTCGAAGGTGTAGTAGGTCATTCGTCTCGTGCGAGATTAGTAGAGCATATCCGCCATGGCGGGCAACACTTTCTGTATCTTGGTAACACAGATACGCAACGTGATTGGAGGCCTCCCTCCTTCATAAAATTGTTGATTTTCCTGTCTACTATGACTATGATCCCTTGCATTATCCGCACGAGCATGCCAATAAGATAATGTAATGGGCTATGACATTCAAAATATGTATTAGTATTGTGTGATGGCAGATATGGGGTCAAAATCCCCACAGACGGTCCGAAAAACAACCCAGGCGTCCTCGCCAAAAAATGTATTATGTGCCATTCGCCGCCGGCTGTAGTTACTACGCACCGCCGCTTCGCACCGCCTTCTTCGTCATCGGCTACGCCCGCGAACCCTTTCGTATTCGGCGAGAAAGTCCATCACAATGGTTCCCGAGAATTGGATTCTGCGTTTGTTGAAGCAAACACGCAGGATGGAAGTCAACAGACTGCCGTCAACCAAATATTCTCCTAATATGATCGTTGTAACATCGTAGACTGTAACACATAACTGGTGACGGATGAGCCATCACAATATGGAATGGGTTGTGCACGCGGATGTATTGTCCCTGTTGCTACGAACCCGCCAACCCAAACAGAAGTGCGAGCCTTTACGAACTTAGATTCTCGTGTCGTAATTCGGTCACGCATGGTACATTTTGGGGGCGCCTAAGAAAAAACAAAAAGAATCGGTTAAAATGGATGTTAGAGAGAGCCGAAGTTAGGACGTACTTGGTCACACACCCGGTCCATTCTACGTTGACACCATCCCGGCCAAGGTCCCAAGAAGGTGGCGCTTCGAAATGAAAGACAGCGAGCATAGAAACGATTGAGATCCAAAGCGACGCGTCCGCGACGTATCTCTCGACGCTAACAGCCACGAGATTAGCTTCTCGTGCATCAAGAAAGCGAGGAAACAAAAGCACGAAGCGCACGTACGTACCAAACATGTCTGCCGGATCCGAATGGAAACGAAAGTTCGTCAACCAATCGACCTTTCTCGGATAGAAAACGCTCCGGTTTGAACTTTTCTGGTTCGAGAAATGTGACGGGATCTTGCGACATTGCCCTTGGAGGTATGTCAGCTCATCACCGATCAAAATGGGCAACATGCACAGACGAAGCGTTCGCTCGCTCCTGAATACGAGAAAGGCGGTTAGTAATGCCATTGAAGAAAACATGAATGATCAACCTTCGGGGATGTAATATCTTTCGTAGATTTCATCGTCTACGGTCGCATGCGGAAGACTTCCCAATTATATGTAGTTCCGAACCAAATAAGTATGTACCACACTCAGACTACTTACCTGGGGGCACAACCGGGTGCCATCTTAGTGCCTCCTTGAGTACAGGCATCAATGAATGGAAAGGAGGGAAGTCGTCCCAATGAGGGAGCCGTGGCAGACCATTTTCAATGACCGAATCAACTTGAATTTCCGCTTGAGCCTAAAAGACCATCGTCAAAATAAAGACCACGGAAGTGGAATAAGTCTGCGGGCGATGTGACAAATAAGTGTGTCAAAATGCTGATTCGGACGATCTTGCGGTTCACACTACTGATCGTAGCTGGCGCTCTTGCGCCCAGTCCCCGACTCCTGGGGATAACCAACACGCCAATGATAGGTACAGTATTGACGTTGATAAAACATTACTGCCACGCCTGTGATGAAAATATTCATGTACATATTCTTCGAGTCAGCATACATAGTTACCACTGGGGCCCCAAGTTGTGCCGCAGCCTGCAGTATCTTGATCAACAGCTTTGAAAACGCCTCGTGCGTGTACGCACACGTCAACGATTTTCCACCGCCCGGAGATTGTCCATGTACAGATTGATCACCAAGCTCGCAAATTCGCGCAAGAATGTGCGTCCGCACCCGAAATGAATCGTCGTGTTGGTTTGGGATTCCCAGCGGATACTCATACCTAGAAAAAAAAATACAATTATAAAAGGCA
>JBBPOM010000478.1:754-25202 GCA_038091455.1 Leccinum uliginosum | reverse complement strand
ATCAAGGAATGAAGACGACTCGTTAGATATCACGTACCTTGCGAACGAAAGCATGTGATGAGCCAAAGGGGACATGAAAAGAGGGGACCCTACGTTAAGAAGATGATCGTGCCATGTCCACCAAATGTGAAGGAATGCACGATGAGAGGAGAACAGGCCTCTGCGAGGGTGGCAACGGAGGATAGACGGAGAGGTTATAGATTTGATGCTGCGTGCTTTACGTATGATGCGGGAATAGACAAAGCCATTGAAACGACAGATGGGTGGACCGTCAAGACATGGGACGGCTTGAGCATAACAACTTTCATTGCACCATCCATGTTAGCGAGCTTGGACGGGGATGTGATCGGATTTGTAGATCCGGATGACATTTTGTTGAAATGCAGAAGACTTTGCTGGGATATGTTATCAGCCCGTCGAATGCCTGGTTGGCGACTACGGATTCGACAGGGAAGTCATACAACTTCATGGACTTGGACTTTTCATGCTTCATCCTGTCCTCGTGGCACGTTGGCTTGGATTTGCCGCATCCGCAAAGGGAGTCGAGTATTCTCCCAGGGGCCGCGGCGTGCCAAGTACTTGGAATTGATCATGGGCAGAGTTGTCGTACTTCTGAGTGCGCGTGTGTAGAGATCACAGAATGGAATCGTTGTGCTCACTTACCCGGGGCAGGTATGTGACATGTGACTTCGTTGATCGGTGGCTCTCGAAAGATGCTCGATTAATCTTATAAGATTTCCACGGCTACCGGTCAGCCAGTACTTACACACGGCAAGCCTCATGACAAGCAATGCTGCTCACTTTCGCGGTCCGGGGGCCACGGAGCGGATTTTATCTTCCAGGAACTTGTATTCGAGCTAAGGGAACGTTGGGTGTTGAGAAGAGTTCAAGACGATAAATGACAGACGTACCTCGTGTGTGGAAAGAGGTGCTTCAGCGTCCGCCTTGTATTCGTCGTGGGTGGTGTTGAGCACGGAGAGGGCAGCCTCGTTAGCCTGACTGATTTCCTGGAACTGTTGCATGTGGCTGCGAGCGGCAGCGAGATCGACCTGGGCGACCTTGAGCTGCGCACTGCACGAAAAAAAAAGGTAAGCAGAGAATCGTCAGCGGACGTGAAGAAACACACCGAAACTCAGCGACTTCCTGCTCGAGCTGTTGCTCGCGGGGTAGGTCTGGATCGGGCACAGGAGCGGCAGCGCTACCCGTACCGGTCGTCCTACGTTCGTACACGGCGAGCTTCTCCTCGTTGCCTTGGAGCTGGCGCGCAAGTTCTTCTACCCGTTCCTGGAGGTGCGTCTTGCTGGTCTCGGCCCTGATGAGGGACTCGCGTGTTTGGGCGAGTTACTCAGTCTACGCGCGTATCGGGTGAGTACACCCCTGGTAGACATTTGAACCGCAACGACGACGTACCGTCTTGTCCAGGCGCGACTGGAAGTCTTTCGTGTCGATATCCCGTTGCAGCGTAACATGCCTGATAGTCTAGTCTCGCGTTCTTGGCTTAGCTGCACCTTGAGATCTTGTCTATGCACAATGTGAGCAAAGCGGAAATCATGCACGAGAAAAAACTCACGTCTGGTTCTCCATCATCTGGACCTGAGTTTCGAGGCGTCTACGATCGTTCTCCCCTGAACGCTCAAGATCATTGTGAATCCTCTGCACGTTGGCCATGAGATCTGAGAGCTGTGAACGCTCCACAGACAGGTTCTTGTTCTCTTCGATCAGTCGTCCTTGAATGCTCTGCACGAACATTGTCGTCAGTCTCAACATCAAACCCGTCGTCGAGACCGCACCTCTCCCAAATGTTCTTCTCTGCACGAGGATTCGCAACCTCGTTGCGAAGCTGATCGAAATCGCTCTTCGTGACAGCCAACTCACTTACCACGCGCTCACGATCAATGTCCAGACGTGTCCGCTGGTCATACAGCTGTTGGTTACGCAACGTCAAGCTATCCAGATTTCGACTCTGCATGTTCGGCTGCTCCTGAGTCACGTGTTGACGTTCTTGATGCAAGGTGAGCAAGCGAACAATCCAGAACTGAACGCGACTTACCGTCGAGGAACTCGATCTTGGCGGTAGCCTTTGCGAGCGCTGCGTTGGCCTGGCCGAGTTGCCTCTGTGTCTGAACCAAATCTTCCCGCAGCTTCTCGGCGTCCATACCCATCTCAGCCTTGTAAGACTCAAACTGCGCCTGCACGTCCTCCCACCACGTGACGAAGACGAAACGCGCTCAGCGCGAGCGAGCATTGCCTTGAGCGTACTCCTTTCTTTCAGGTACGCCTGAATCGTGCGCTCGCTGCTGTTCTTCTGCCTCTCGAGCTGAGTCACGAGACCCTGGATCGCCTCGTGCGCCTCGCGAACGGCTTCGCTCTGTTCCTTTTCGAGCGCCTCGCGATGCTCGCGTTCTTCGGACTCCATCTTTGCACCGAGCTCGCGAAACGATCCTAAGCAATTTCTGGTTCTGCTCCTGCAGGGACGGGATCGAGCGGAAGAGAACGAGGTTGTTGGTGATGATGACGCTTGATGTCGTGTTTCTCGAGCCGGTACCCTCAACTTGGCAAGGTGTACAAGCTCGAAGTTCACGGTCAATGCCAGCAGAGAGAGCACGACGGCTACAACATCAGCTGTAAGCTGCTTTGCTAGCGAGACTTGATTACAAGCTAAGCATGTGCGACATTGATAAGGTACGCCGATCCAATTTCGATGGCTGCTTGAACGCGTCGAGAAGCTGTGGGTTGTGTTAGTATTGAGCAGAAGGGGGTCAACATCGAACGTGGACAAATGGGAGGTGGTGCGCATAACTGACTCAATCGTCTTGGGAACCCGCGGTGCGCCAATCATCGCTGCAGTCTTGCGGTCGATTTTGTTTAGTTTACGTTGATCATCTTGAACTGTATACAACAGAAGAACGGGTGAGTGGACGTAAATGGATGTCCTGTGCGCACGACCTCACCTCCTTGTGCAAGTCAACCCACAGTGGGAGTCCCTTTGGTCCTGGAATGCCTGGTGGGTGGACTGGCATCTCGGCTTGTGTGATACCCTTACCCCGTAGAAGCACAACATGGACGCCACCAGTTTCGGTCGTTCCTGCATGACCTGCGGAGTCTGCGTGACGACTCGAGCTTTGGTAGGAAAAAAGGAGGAGATACGGAAGGCTCGGGAAAGCGGCAGAATATGTATGTCACGGTCGCCTGACCGCGATGGGAGTGATCAGAAAAACCCTGCATAGTCCATTTGAGGGTGCTTGTTAGAGAAGAAACGAGAGGAGTTACTCAGGGCGGGCGCTCTTGGAGACATGGAAGTGATCCAGCATCAGGAAATTAAGAAAGGTGGAGGTTGCGCAAGTTGAACGTTGAGGGGTCAGATGGAACCCCGTACGCGCGCGCCCACGCTCTCTTGATGCAGGGCGATAGACAGACATTCTGTATGATTGGAATAGTTTGGAGAATGGAAAACGTTGTCGTGAGCCTGAGCTTCTATCAAGAGTACTAGCCACTTACCGAGAGGATCCTATACCACTCAGGAGAGAGCTGAACCAACCAGAGCGCACTGGAGCGGCAGCGAGGCAGACTGTCATCTGGCGTGGGAGCTTGGCAGAGCGGACTCAGTTGAGCCTCCATGCGTTGCGAAGGTGTCGGTGTGTATGTACGGCGGTTGATAGTATATCGATGGACCCGGGCACGTACGCCGGTAAGGGGGTAGAGTGGGTCATGGTGGATGGGTGCTAGGATACTATTAGTAATACTAATACTACTTGATTGACGCATGTGACTTCGGGGGGACACGGGACACCGCTACGTCAAATTGTTTGCAGGCGATAAAAAACTTGGAGGGTACATGATCTAGGAAGGACGCTTTTCGTATGCCACCATGATTCCCCCAATCCGAATCACGTTCCAACCCCCTTCAGTCCGAAACCCGGCCAGTGACCGTACTTATCTCTCGAGGTCTGCTTGCTTGGATAATAGTAGACAAGCGGTTTACCGTGTCAGTGTGGGTGGTACCTATGGAGAAACAGCTGCTGGTGATGGACTTGCCGGGGCTTGACATACTCTGCCGTGACGACTCCAGAGTCCACCGTCGGGTCACTTCACCATACTCGATACCCGAAGGCCATCGCATTCAAAGCTGTCCAACATAACGAGTTAGATCGTTAAAACGAGGCCTTCGCAAAAAAAATCTAGGGAATATGTACGTCGCCCGGTGTCGAGGAAAATTAGTGAACGAACGCAATCAAGAGCCTCGGACCTGCAAAATCGAGGTTATGCTCTTCCCTCAGAGACCTCGATCGATGGCATTTGACAATGCGGCCTAGATAGATTACAGATAGGTACTTTGGCATACGACCATAATACGAATCCAACAACGGAAACCACAATGATTTTTTCTACTGCGGAGCATACCTCTTTTAAGATAATACCGTTAGATATGGACAGGATTGAGAACAGGTCAGGAAGCATCAGAAATGGTGAAAGCGCGGACAGACCGTCATCTGCAGCGATGATCAACTCCCGAGCTTGTTTAGCAATCTGGCTGGCTGGAATGACCATCACTGGCAGGAGTGAGACAAATCGCCTCCTGGAACACTGAAACAGACCTATTGATTTCCGTGAGATCACCGAGGCGCTCGAAACGACGGATAGTGAGTGCCCGAGCTGAGGTCCGGGTGGACCTGGCAGAGCACGAAAAGAAATTGTACGAGATGACGAACGTTTAAACGAGGTGAACATCTGCCAATTATGACTGTGTGGGCGTTTATCTCGACAACGATTCCTTGTCTATATCTAAGTATACCGCTCTTTTCGCTGTGCGTTTTGATGCCTCGAGGATGTTGCAAACTACGACCAACCGTACGCGGGCACGCATAGTCGGGTGGGAGGCGGGTGGGAGGAGGCCGGAGTCGGTGAAGGGATTAGCTAGGAACTAGGACGACAATAGGTTCAGCGAGCTTGAAAGAAGGTGTGAGCGGTTCTTCGGGTGGTACATTGGGTCCTCCATACATGATAGCAGGAATCTAACCCAAGACGCGGATGGAGACACCAAGAGATCTACCTGAGGGGGAAGATCTGTTTTGGAATCAGGTACCCAACAAACCGACCCGAAGAAATAAATGGCGCTGAAGATGATTCAGAAGTGAACCAAAACAGCCTGTGACGGAGCTACGATGCTTACCTAGTCTCTTCTTCGCTCCCCCGGCCGTCACCAGTTTGAGAGTATAACATACAAAGGTAATAAAAATATCGGCGATTTTACTTGATTTTGACTAGCTCAGACGGAACGACAACAAACCATCTGCTGAATAATTATATTTCCCGCGCACTCGTTTTTATTTGAACACACGCACCACATCTCTGATGAATGGTAATTGTGGACACCTTCGATCGAACGGCTTGAGAACGCTTCTTCCGATGGAGATTACGCCACTTGAGATGTCGGGGGTTCATCGACGAGTTGAGGTTCCTCGGTGGGATCTCAATCTGATCGGGTGGTTCAGCACCTGATTCGACCACTGGGACGGACCTGTAGAGATCTTCTGCGGCGCTATACCCGTTGCTCAACACCATAGGATGGGGTTGACTGAGACCTGCGAGGACTAGATTTGATTGACAGCGAGGGTCAAAGTCGCCAAGGAAGTATGTCATAATGTATTCGTTTTGGAGATCAGGTGTCGGATGGGCCACGGATGAGAATAAACGAGGTAGCTCCACGTGGTTGGTGCGAGATTCTTCGTCATGACGAATGGCGCTTTCAGGGATTGACGAAGAACTCCGCGAGGTCAAGATCGAATTGGTTTGAGTTTGACGAAGCGGGCATAGACCAAGCCTCGGCCTGCTTGAATGCTTCGCGATAGTGAGAAAATTCAGCCGAGGCGTCGGACGAGTGAGGAGAAATCATGTGTGGAGTCGGAGGAATGGACAACCTGATCAAGATTGATGAGTGCGGTGACAAGGTAGGGGAGAATCAGGATGGAATGAGAATGGAGGATGGGACGGGAGCGGACCTCCATGGCACCGTCATTACTATGTGCCACCCAAAGATACAACCACTCTCCCGCCTTCAGTTGAGGCAGGAGCACCTTGTACTGTTAAGTTGTACATTCCTACTGGAGCATGTTGATCAAAGGGCGAGAGAGTCCTGCCTTTCCTGGGAGAAAGACGGTGGCGTCGCCGTCGTCGTCTGATCAGCCCAGAGGTAGCGCAGCATGGGTAATAAAGTGTCTCAGCGAGAAGTGGCAAACCGAAGTGATTGTTGAGAACATACACATCTCATGAACCTTTCGGTCGTCGACGCCGAAAAAGTTCTCGCGAGGTTGCTTGACGTCGAGGACCGGATCGACGGTGGTCACGGGGAAAACGGATGTAGTATAGTCGAGCGCGTTCCACACCATGGTATAATTACCGTAGCTGACGATCGTGTGTGTATACAGAATACTGATACCAAGGAAGAGCACCGACCTGATGTGCCCATGAGGGGTGGCTATGAAAGAAGCCGCAGGGCAGATGATGGCGTCCACCGGCCGTCCTGTTCCCGTGCTCGTTGCGGTGTTGTTCCAGTGCTCCAAGTACCTGGCGCGAAGATCACGTTTGGCCTTCTGAACTTGCCAAAGTTCGTAGACGGTGCAACTACCAACTTCTTTGGGGCGGAAAGAGGCTATCGTCGGGCCGTTCTCTGGCAACATGCTGGAGATGAGTGGCTCCCCGCTCTCCGAAGGTGTAGTCATGAAATCTTCCGAGGAGCCAGCGTTCCATATGGCCCACTTTGAAGAAGCAAAAGAATGAATATCAATATCTTTTTTTTCTCGGACCGACTCTAAGTCGACCGCACATACCGTCAGCTCAACTAATTTTTCATGCTCGAGCGGGTGCCACGTAATCACTGCAAAGAAGGGGATGTTGGAAAAAAAAAAAAAAGTGACAAAGCTGCCTGGACCAAAGCATACCACTGTGACCAGCCTGCGTGAGCGCCGCTTGAACGCGTTTGAACGCTCGAGTGATAGGGGGATGCGGAGCGCAGATGCCGTCGTCCCACATGATCGTAAGGCATAGCTTTCGGCCGCTCTCGCGGTCCTTGAGCAAGTACTCGTCTTCGTCCCATTTCTTGCGTACGGCCAGCGGGTCCTCGAGACACTGTTGGCCATGGGACCGAGAACGGACAATATGGAGTCTTGACCTTCCATGGTGTTAACTGCACCGCCGTAGGGCACCCGACCGCAAGAAGGCCTTCGGCCATACAGACCACAAAACGCGGAAGGAACCCGCATAGAGCTAGGGAGGAGATCAGCCCTTCAAGTTGATCCATTAATGCTTGGGAGGTACTCATACGTAGCCTATTGTCGTTTTCAAACCCTTGATACACAGCTGGTCCTTCAAGGATATAGGGAGGCCGTGAAGTGGACCGATGACCTTTCCGGTCTTCCTCGACGCATCGTCCAACTCGGCCGCACGAGCGAGAGCACGCTCCACGAATATCTCGGTCAAACAATTCACCTGCCTTTCATCAACTGCGGTAACGAACGACGACCGCACGGACACTTACCAATTGTTGGGCAACGATGGCCCGTTGATAAAACGCGGTCGTAACCTCGACGGCGGTCCACTCGCCGCTCGCGAGCTTCTTCAGCAAATTGTCGACATCCTCATTCGTGGTCACTAGTTCTCGCGGCGTCAATGGACCACACGTCTCAGGAATGTGGGTTACATTACGTGTCGTCTCGGGGGGAGGAGTGACCAGCCAGTCTGTAGGAATGGCCTCGTATTGGCGGCGTTTCTTGTCAGCAACAAGGTCGGACCAGGATGGCATGGTTAGGTGGTGTCACGATGAGCAACGATAGTGCACCACAGGATACTGCACTGGAATATATAAATGATTGAGTGGAAACTCCGCGTTTGGGTACGCAGGTAAGGGTACGAGCTCCACAGGTATCTCGGTTATTGCAACGATACGCCTATCTTTCGTCCATTGCGGCAATGAACGACGGCCACCGATGACGCCGGTTTATGAAACGCGGTCGTGACTTCGATTGCGGTCCATAGGCCGCTCGCCAACTTCTTCAGCAAATTGTCGATGAGTCCGCGTTCGTGCCAACCACTAGTAGTCAGGAAAGCGTACTGTCGTTTTGGAAAGAGGAGCGACCAGCCACTCTAGGGCCTCGCGCTTGTGATTTTTTGTCCGTAGCAAGGGGAGCACGGTCGAAGAGGGGAGTTACATGGCCATGTACCGGCGGATCCTAGTTTTTGTTTCACGTGGACTATAGCTGACATTCAGCCATTTACGGCAAAAAATTGTCGACCCCGGGGGTTCCGGGCGCCATTACAGGTTCTGGAAGTGTAAGAGGTGTAAGTTTGCGAATGGAAAATAACCGACATGGAAGAACGTATCAGAGAGTCGGTAACTTTGTCACTCACGACATTGACAAGGACTCAGGAGGCTGCAGCTTTGCATCCTTGAAGTCAACTAAGAGGTGTCGCCGACTGTGGTGGTTGAGTACTAGTCAGCATAAAAGTTGCTCCCGGTAATCCCCGGCACGCAAACGACAGGAATAATATGCCATGTCGGTCACGGTAGTACGTACCACTGAAGTTAGCGTCCTCCGAGACTCAAAAGTCTGATCCGTTGTTGCTGGCAAGAACAGGCTGAAATCCCAGTGTGTATCTTACACAACTTAAACATGATCTGACTGGTCACAGACAAGCTACGTTTGCCCAGTGGTAACGCGGTCATGGCGATGACTGCTTCCTCCTCCAACGTATGCCCAACAAGTTGCAAAGAAACGGGGACGTCTTTAAACACCTCCGGCTCGTCTAATAAAGTGTCTCAGCAAGGGGTGGCAAACAGAAGGAACAAGAGCATACACCTCTCGTAAAAATTTCGATCGTCGGTGCCGATAAAGTTCTCGCGAGACTGCTTGACGTCTAGGTCTGGATCGACGGTGGTCACTGGGAAAACGGACGCAGTATAGTCGAGCATGTTCCACACCGCGGTATAATTAGTGTACCTGGCAGTCGTTTGTCGGCGAGCGTATACAGAAGACAGATACCAAACAAGACTGTGACCACCTACCTGAAGTGCCCGTGAGGGGGTGCTGCGAAAGGACCTGCAGGGCAGATTATGGCGTCCACCGGCCGTCCTGTTCCCGTGCTCGTTGTGGTGTCGTTCCAGTGCTCCAAAGTACCTGGCGCGGAGATCACGTCTGGCCCTCTGAGCTTGCCAGAGCTGGTAGGCGGTGGAACCGCCAACCCTGGGATGGAATGGGGCGATCGTCGGGTCGTTACCCTTCGGCAGCATGCTGGAGATGATTGGCTCCCCGCTCTCCAAGGCTGTAGTCATGAAATCTTCCGAGTTATCAGCGTTGGATATGGCAGACTTCGAAGAAAAAAGACATTCATTTTTTTACTCGGGTGGGCTGCACGTACCGTCAGCTTGCCTATTTTTTTCATGCTCGAGCGGATGCCACATAATCACTGCAAAGGATGGATGTCGGGAAAAAAAGAGGTGACAAAGCTGTGTGGACCAAAGCATACCACTATGACCAACCTGCGTGAGCGCTGCTTGAAACCGTTTGAGCGCTCGAATGATAGGGGGATGTGGGACGCAAACGCCATCGTCCCACATGATCGCAACGTATAGAGTTCGGCCGCCCTCGCGGTCCTTGAGCAAGTACTCGTCTTCGTCCCATTTCTTGCGTACGGCCAGCGGGTCCTTGAGCCAAGGTTTTGCCTTGATGACCGCTTCTATGAACATCTTGAGCGAGACGCTGTTGGCCATGGGACCGAGAACGGACAATATGGAGTCTTGACCTTCCATGGTGTTCACTGCACCGCCGTAGGGCACCCGACCGCAAGAAGGCCTTCGGCCATACAGACCACAAAACGCGGAAGGAACCCGCATAGAGCTAGGGAGGAGATCAGCCCTTCAAGTTGATCCATTAACGCTTGGGAGGTACTCATACGTAGCCTATTGTCGTTTTCAAACCCTTGATACACAGCTGGTCCTTCAAGGATATAGGGAGGCCGTGAAGTGGACCGATGACCTTTCCGGTCTTCCTCAACGCATCGTCCAACTCGGCCGCACGAGCGAGAGCACGCTCCACGGATATCTCGGTCAAACAATTCACCTGCCTTTCATCAACTGCGGGAACGAACGACGACCGCACGGACACTTACCAATTGTTGGGCAACGATGGCCCGTTTATAAAACGTGGTCGTAACCTCAACGGCGGTCCATTCGCCGCTCGCGAGCTTCTTCAGCAAATCGTCGACGTCCTCATTCGTAATCACTAGTTCTCGCGGCGTCAATAGACCACATGTCTCAGGAATGCGAGGTAACGGTCCTGATTCCGAAACGACTCACAGTGTGACGATCTCGTGTGGCCTCGTATGGAAAAACCAGAAAGGACTCGGAAGGGAAACAGAGCGAATATGAACGGATAACTTATGTAATCGAAATCGGACGATGCCATGGACTCCCACGGCCTGCTAAGCGGGTCTGGACCATTTTGGACTACCAATCTCTCAGAGAGTACGCTACGGCCGCTCTCTTAAGACTTAAGCGTAAGCCCTGGAAGGGCGGCGGTCAACCCCTCCGACGTTTTTACAACGACTCCGCTCAGATTGAGCAGACTGATTTGACAATTACACAAATAAATAGATCAAACCCATGATATAGGGTTGAACGTTCGCGATATGATTCGAGCGAGGTCCGTAAACGTTTACCCAGTCTGTATTCAAGTTGTAGTGTAATCAAACACGCTAAATGCTAGGTCATAGTCAGATCGAATTCATCTAGCACCGCAAAAGGGGTTTCAGGAAGCAACAAGCTCCATGAAGTCTGAATACTTCGGGAGGGACCCAAAGTCCCAAACCTGTTCATAATCTCTGAAGATGTAGCTTGCACCAGTCTCGAAAACAGCATGTACGTTCTCCAAGATTGTATTACCATCAACACGAACATCGCCAGGACATGTACATCTGCCATGTCAGCAACATCTACTTATATTAACCATTTTAACTCACAGTGTGTGTAACGGGTGTATAAGTCACTATTACACATTACATTGCTTGCTCCACCGGACATACATCTAGATTGATTAGCCTCCCTTGTCTGACAAGCGGTGCAAACAGCGGATCAGCACGCAGATTCAAGACGGAAGGGAAGGTCAAACACAATAAACCGTCTGCATATCCATCGTTCTTCGACTTCATCAAAGTTTTGTTTTCCCTGTCGGACTTGACTTTGAGGGCAAGATGCGTTTCTGTAATTCTTGCAGCTAGTCGTACTTGGGTGGGTTGCCGCCGTGCTACTCGGGTGAATTGAGGGATTCGGGTGGGAGGAGTGGGGATGGACGTACCGATTTCTTCCAATCTTCGAGTATGCGGACGAGGATGGATGACGAGGTAGGGAATATGGTTATGTTCAGCCGGGTCCATCGAATCAAAATGATCGCGGAGCGCTGGGAACGGTTTGTCGGTACGCAGGGACGGGGGAGTCTCGGAGTGGCTTTCCATGACTAGATGCCATTCAGTCAGCATTGTCTGAGATCGCGAGCGCGTGATGGATGCTCACTGGTGTATCCATGGAACTGGATGAAGAACTCAGCCAAGAAACTGGCGGAGCGAACAACAACGAGAGGGGGACGGGAGCGGTCGCTCCAAAGGAAAGTGGACAGCCGCTCGAGCAGTGCTTCATGAGGTTGTGCGCGATGATAACGGTGAAGGACGCCAACCAGTCGGGGTTGGTGTCGAGGATGGCAGTGAGGAGTCGGGAGTCTGCGTGACCCTCGACGCTGTCGTTGAGCTCGGCGAGGAGGCGGAGGGCCTCGGCTGCTCTGTTCTTTCCAATGCTGTCGAAACCATCAAGAAAGAAGTTGTTATCCACGTCGGCAGGGGAGACGGGCTCGTGATCTAGGAGGGTGAAGTGGCCGACGCCGGGGAGAACGAGGTTCTTGAGGATCGAGGTAAAGGTTGCCCGGGCAGAAATAACGAGCAAGCGGGCGGCCTCGAGGGTGGACTGGCCGCTCACTGCCCAGAGGCTGTAGAGGGGTGTCAGCGATACGTCGGGGGCGTGGCGGGCGCGTTCACCGCAACTGACGGTCGTATCACCTTGTTTTGTGGTCTGACGGAGCATTTTTTTTTGGGTGGTCAGGTCAACCTATACTATATTACAAGGTCGGATTTACCGTGCTGAATTCCGTTTGTGATTCTTTCCCATGTTCTCTCCCTTTCAAACGAGGTGCTACGACTGATCAGTACCGGAAGGATGTATACATGCCAGTATCCCTGGAGACCGGAAACCCTACCTTTGCAGTTCGATATGCTCATGTATCCACCCTGTTAATACCCTAACCATCATACCGTCAGACGTTGTGGAACACAGGCGAAGTCAATCAGTGGTACACGTACCGTAGATCAATGGAGGAATTCCTGTGGACCGGTACCGTGCAAGGTCACATCGATAAACGAGAGAACAAAAGCAACAAATCACTTACGATCCAGGGAAGTCATATCCTCCCATTAGCTTCATATACTAGAGGAATGACGTCAGTTCACGTTCACGGCACATCGTGTAAGCGAATGACATACGGCTTTCTCGGGCCACGCAACTTCTTTTCGTCCAGACGAAATCCCCATGGGTCGTCCGGAGTCGTCAAAGGGAAGCAAATCATCGATGGCTTCATTTAAGCGTGATGTAAATGATGAACGTCAAAGTCCCACAGCGGTAACGATGACTCACATATCTGTGACACGTCATAGCGGATTTGAGCGTATTGTCAGTACCATGGTTCGCTGATCGAAAAGTGCGCCACATACTCGTCTGCAATCACCGTTTAGATATACTTTGAGATCATATCTACCCGGCTGGTTTCCGGGGACCAAAGATGAGAAAAGTAACTGTGAATCCGGGAAAAGACATGAGTATATGCAGCGTCCTCAGAGGTTGAAACCTAGCTAGCAGACAGGCACGAGAACATAGAGCCACGAGAATAGAAGAGAGGAAGTGAAAACGTACCCCTGAGTTGGATCTCTGATTGTGCTGAACGCAAACAGCTACTGAAGCACAGACCGAGCAGTCATCGACGATGTTTTGATCTATGTCAGCCGACGTCAAAGTCGAAAGAAGTCCTGGGGATGTGAAGGGGTCACGGGAGTCTTTTCCATGTGATTTTTGTAGAGCTAAGCTTTGATGGAGGGATGGCTGGCTGGCCATTTGGGTCACTAGTGACTGGACAGTTGGTAACATGCGGTCGAGAGGGAGCTATGCGTACGAGTAAAGGATACCAGGGTTCGAGGGCAAAGGAACGTTTTCGTTCCATAGAAGGTAGCGAATATTATTAATTGTCGACGACTTCTGGAGCACATAGGCTTGATGATCTGCGCCATGCTGAATGAGAGCACGCGCTGAACGTTTCACACTCCTCACCCGCTCCGAAAGGGTCGATTGGCACAGACACCACGCCTACCTGGGTGCCTGGTGTCTTGCTGGCTCTTTTTATCTTCTCAGCCCGCTCAACGGCCTTGCGTGCGTTTGCCTTGCACTGTGCCTGGAACGCAGGAGAGGCCGAGGTGGAACGTGACAGACGGAGGAAAGCATCCGTCGCCTCTAGGTAAAGGGAGAATGCAGAGGTGAACTCTGCTGCAAACTCTGACTTGGTGGCACGATCATATATGAACTTTGAATCATCGTCAGCGATATGTTCCGCAGTAGCAAAGCTGACACAACCTCAGCTTCCTGAAATGTCTTTTGGGAGGAGGAGGACATGAATTTGCTTCGTTCAGCCAAGAGTATCGATGGACAGCGGAGTTTGAACACTGATCATGTGTGATTTGAAATTTCAATCTCGCGTGGACATAATACACTTGGCGGTCGGCTTCGGAAGTAGTACTACATCGCGGTGAAGTATTGGGTAGCTTCCACTGCGTACTACGGTATGTCATGGACCATAGGATCAATCCAACCAAGTTTGCTTGTGTGTTAAGATAACGAATATCTAGCAGTCAACTTTGATTCCCAGACGATTGATCCACACATGATCACGAACATGGCCAAAGTTTAGTACACATATGTGTTCCGGGACGATCCTTATCAAGTCACAATCTGGATGGGAGAGAAACGAAGGGAACCATCCCACATCCCAAATTAACCCTCGAGCGTGAGCGCGATGACGGACGGTAAATATTGTATGCGGCCAGCGAGGAAGGCAGATTCGACTGGCATCCTAACCGGACTTGCCTGGCCTAGCCTTAGAAAGGTGTCCGAGTCCTCGCTAGTTCACAACCCTCTCGAAAGGAATCTAGACCATTCGTCTGTCAAAAATTTGAAGCCAGACCACCATATTTTGAGTCAGTTACTGGGCCCGACAGTTGGAATTGCGGCGAGAGGTTGAATAAATATTGAGAAAGCATACTTTCCCACCGTCCGAAGGTGCCGCTTGTATTCATTATCCCACAGATTTCTGACACCTCTTCGTATCTGGCCGATATGATCTGACTCAGTACTTAAGTACCACACCACACACGACCACTAGAAAGGGTATACGCCACTGTCATGCGTATCAAATTACGCAGATAACCCTTGCCCCGCAAAAGAGCAAACGGCGCTTAGCATGGCGACATTGGGGTCTCCGCCGCTAATCTAGACGTGCGCACTGAGCGAATGTTTGAAGGTACTTGCTTTTCATTGCCGTTGTCATGGTCGTCATTGCGAAGCTGTTCCGGAAGTCAGTAGAAAGTCTTCATAGATGTTCACCGAAGCGGCAGCGGAAAATAAAAGAGGGTGGACTTAGAATTACCTCATGTTTCGAGCTCGACGATTCAAGGGCCGTAACATGCCAGCCGCAACTGTGGAGCGTGCTCATATATATATGATCCGACGTTCTGCGATTCTGCCACCACTAATTTGATACGGAGTTCTCCGAGGCCGAATCGGCGGCGTAAGTATCTATTTCATTTCAACGTATTAGTGATAAGTTCCAAGTCTGGGAAAGTGACGCTGCTAAGAGCATGACAAACCGTGACAACTGTGGTACTAGACCGGTATTGCAACTTGAAATGCCGTGTAGGCGACGAACACAGCCAATACAAATTGGATCCATTTATACATAGATCAGGCCCGCGCCGAAGTCGGATAAGCATTTGCTGTGCACTGATCTGAGTCGAGCTCCCACATACGATTCCGCAGCTGGAGATTCATCCTGGATAGGACACCGCAGATAACAGCGCCATCGTCTCGAGTTCGTGCTTCAAATCTACATTGCGGTCCGCTGGGAAGAAGACGAGGCGGATGTGGACGTTGGCGCGGTAGACCCCATAAAGGTCGCGCAGACGACTCGTTTTTTCTTGTTCTTTGAGCTGGCGGCGCTGCTCTTCAATACCTCTTCGTGGGTGGTACGCTGGACCCCGATCATGAGCGGGTGGATGGAAGCGATGAAGGGACTGACGAAGTGATGAGGACGTAGTGACATGGTGGTTTGCTGCGCACGTAGTCTGCATAGACCTCCGTGAACGTCTTTCCGCCCTTTTGCACTCTGCTGACCATGGCTACCGTCGGGCTCAAACCAAGCATCGCGTCAGCAGCGTGGTTGCGGTTGTGGCTGCCTGATGCACCTCCAGGGGTAGCAGGGACGAAAGAATCGCGACCAACGACGGGGAGTTCACCGCGGTGCATCCTCTCCATGACGGATTCCAGCTGCTCCAGTCTCTTCTCGACGTCTTCGCGAGCACAGCGCTCTTTTTCGGTGTCTGCCCTTAGTGCAGGCTCTCGTTGGTCGGCACGGTCGCCGACTCGCGCTCGATGCTTTCGACAATGTCCTTTGCTTGCTTTTCCCTCTCCTCCATGATGGTTACAAGCCTCTTCAAGCCAGAGACTTCGGCTGTGAATGCAGCTTCTTGTTCAGCGAGGTGACCCTGCAAGTCCTGTACCTTTGTGAGAGCCTGCGTGAGCTGCTGCGTCGATGCGGTGTGCGCAGACTAATGGCTCTGAGAGAGTTTTCAGTGAGGGCGTGCTTTGGGTCAAAGAGTCGTGTGCTGCTTGGAGTTGGACGAATTCGGCATGCTTGGTGCGTCGGTAGTTTGCATACTCTTCCGACTTGGCGGCCAATTCGGTGTTGGCGCGTTCGTTTTCGAACTGGGCGAGAGCGAGTTGTTGAGTGAGTGTCTCGACCTTGAACTGATGATGACAGTAGGTCAGTTAAAGGGCGGAGAGTGGTAAAGGGGCATTACTTTGGTCGATGTCTCAGTTGAGCGGAGCTCGCGGACCTGAGTCTCGAGGGACTGGTGGTCTTGACGGGCCTGACGGGCCTGACGAAGGCTTGACCGTAGGTCCTGGAGTTGGTCTGTGGCACAAAGGTCAGACCATTTCAGAGGGCTTGAAAGACGCTGTATACCATCACGCTGGGTGGCATCTTCCTTGAGCCTGGTGACGACACCGATGAGATCGCGTTTCTCTTTGTCTGTCTCCTCGACGCGGCTTCGGTTGGTCGAGGTCCGAGACGGACGAGGACTGAGAACTAGTGTACGAGGATATGCGCGCTTCCAAGTCTTTATTTGACGCGACTGAAAAGAGAGGGTAAGAGGCGGGTATGCGAGAAAGGAGAGTGAATGCGCACCGAGCTGATCCCGCTCCTGCTTTGTGGCGGTCACCTCCTTTTGGAGAGACTCGAGAGACTCTTCGAGGTCCCTTGTTTTCATCTCGCCGTCCTGAATGGCCTGGTCGAGCTCAATCTCCTTTCGACCGACGTCTGCTCTGAGCTCCTCCAAGTCGCGGCGAGTGTCGTCCTGGTCTGCCACCTGTGCGAGCAAGAGTCTGTACACTGCAAACGCAAAAGAAGCGTTGGGTAGAATGTAAGAGAGGGTGTCGGTGTCGAGATCTGCTGGAATGGGAACGACAAAAGGAACGGGGAGGTCCTCGGTGCCCTGCGTAGAGGCCGCCTCAAGCTCCTGTTCCACCGCCGCCGCCGCCGCCGCCTTTGACTTTCGTCTTGTTTTTACCATCGATGAAATGAGAAAGTCGAGCTCGGTCAAGTCGTTAACGGTGATATGACCTCGACGCAGGCGGGGCAAACAATATAGACGGCTCCGTCAAGTCCGCCGTGTTGGGCATAGGCATGGGGGGGGGGCACACCCTCGTACGACGAGGGGTAGGCAACGGAAGGCTGCGAATAAAGAGCTTCCGCAGCTTACTACTCCGGGACGTCGTCGGCGTGACGGGCGTATGCGTGGTTGACTCCACAAAGGGACATGGGCGAGCAGTGCTGTGTCTAGATGTCCTGACCGGCTCAGAGGGCTCTCCTGTCATTCCCGCGACCACTGGAGACGTGAGTCCACCGTTGAACCGTCCACTCTATCTCGGCAGGGACCATGTTTTCAAGCGAGAATTTCAAACTGATGCCTTCGGCTCGTTTCCAGCACACGGGTGAATCGTCCAGTTGTTGCCGTTGTTGTTGGCGCTACTGCGTCGAGCAGTGAATGCGATCGGGTTGAGCTTGAAGTGACGAGCGCGAGAAACGAAGACGCGCCTTACAAGTATGCCGAGGAGTTACTAACGTACCAAGACGCTGGAATCGTAAGCGGAAAAACATACCATAATTTGTCAGGAGTCGCTTCACGGTTATGTGTTCGAGTGCTCGCCGACAAGCACAATCGCCCTGCGAAAAGTGGAGCGCTCGGATTCGGACTTCGTGAGACTTATGCAGGCGCCCGCGGGCGGGTTACTAAGCAGCACTGATGGGAGTTGGATGGTGATAACGATCAGTAATCCATCACTCACCGCAACCACCACCATCTCTGCCAATCTCCGAGTCCGCTTGCGACGTCGACGTTAGCTGTCATCCACAACGTTCAACCAACTCGTGACATGGATCCACACGGCTTACCAAATCTCAATGTCATAGCCACCACTGGCCCGGGCAACACCGCCGAGATCGAGTCGGAGGCGCAACCGGGCGACTTTTGGACGCCCGACTGGCAAGCAAGTCAGCAGCTGCGGGCCCCAGGCCACATACTTGCATATGCTATAATGGATCATGAGGGTGAGGGCCATCATGAGGCTCGTGCCACGGCTGGGCAACAATTAGAACCTCTGTAAGACCGTTCTCATAAGCTGTAACATTTGAATACAATGCTCGTACTTACTCTCGAGTTTAATTGACTCGGATCTTTGGTAGCCCACAGCTGGAAGCCTTGAACTCTGATTTCCATCAGAGGATCTTGGAATCACTTAGGAGTTCCTCTATAGAATGGAATCGCTTTTCAACAGAGCCAGTCCAGGTTGGAGGGAATGTCTTGGGCCTTCAGCTGCAGCCTGACTTGGAGCTTGGCCAGGGATATGCCATGTCAGGGCCTGGATTGCTGCCAGTTCCATGGCAGCAATCACAGCCCAACAATTGGCAGTCCTTGGCAAGTGAGGGTGTTAGGGTGCCACTGGCAATGGGTTTAGGGAGTATAGAGGAGCAGTGTGACAATGTCACAGCTGAGACTAGCAGGTAAGAAATTTTCAAGTTATTGTCCAAATCACTTCACTTACAAGTTGTGGTAATGTTAGACCTCTTGGTTCTTTCCTAGAGGACAACATCAACCAGTCATTATCCAATGACTTTTTTGATCGCTGGAACTCAGGTTTCTAGTAATTTATCTTTACATTTTTCAAGATCTATACTGCTAATTACTCATATTTAATAGTTTTGCTAGTAGCCCTTCTCAGGCTGGGCCCCAGGCTCCTCATGAGCCATCTGGGCCAGGTCCAGTAGGATCAGGTCCATATCTTCAAGTCCACTTTTGTAGTGATACTGGTAAGTCTATTGTGACTACTATAATAAAGGCTTAAATGTACTAAATGCCAGATTGTGTTCACAGCTGCATTCTTGGACTGTTTGCGTTCAGTCAAGGCCCAGCATTGGATCATTTTATTCCAAACTGCTGCAGATGTGTGCTGTGCTCACATCCATGAGAAAGGTTTAGCAGCCCCTGGATCTCTTCGTGATAAATTCCTCAAGGAGGTTCTGGTGACCACCATCAATGAATATTCTGTGCAATCTGCACACTTGGGATTTGATGGAGCATGGGCTCTTGAGTGTGGTTTGTTTGTTTTTTCCAATCCTGTACTCATTCAAGTTATTGATATGATTTTCCAGTTGAAATTCAGATTCCAGGGCATGCAACTAGAGTGTGGACTCACATCTGTGATGCAGCATTTGAAGAGTTTTTTTTGTCAGAGCTGAGAAAAGTAGTGGATCGTTTTGTGCAGTATGTCTGGCTTAGGGCCTCAAGACTTGTTACATCCCCTCTTGCAAATGTCCAAGGCCAGCTGGTCTATTTACTCTCCACCACAGCTTCTATCAACCTCACCAAGTTGGAGATGTGGACAACATCTCATGAACATCATGGCTATGGTGTTTTTCACCACATGGTTCAGAATGAACATGATGGATCCTATAGTATGGGGGTAAGCTTATATGATTTTCTGTATATTCTTGTCTTCATTCAATTTCTAGATACCATTTGCTCACTCTGCCTTCCAAGCTGCCTTCAAGATTGCAGCTTATAGAACTCATGATCTCAACTGCTTCAGTCTTAGGGACAAGACAGGGGTGCCCATTGGTACCTCAACTCTGACTTTAGGAACTGGTGCCACCATATGTGGCTGGGTGAGTTCTTCTTGATTATCATAAGTATTTTTTACTCATTCACTTATAGTTGATTTCTCTACTCATTGAATACAAAAAGCAGAATGTTGCCACTGTGCCTCAATGTACAGTGAGAAAAAGAGAAAGTGTACAAAGAATCATTGCAGAAGTTCATCGTTTTTTTTTGGATATTGTAATGGAAAGAGCTCCAATCACCCAAGACTTCCAGGAGAGGAGGGTCCAATGGCACCACAGGCTCACTCATTTTCTTACAATTGATGTTTGAAGAAGGTAACTTTTGACATCTATTCATCTGTCAAAGTGACTCATCATCTATTTAGCTGTGCTAATCCATGTTCCTTGTTCTATATAGATTGTTCTTGTCTCCACTTGCTTCACTCCATGCACACCTACTCATCTTAGTTCCTCTTCTGAATAGTCTCCCTCACAAATGTAGCACCTCAGTTGTGCAAGAGGGCACAACTGAGGTGTATAGTATCATTCCAGTATATCATTGTACCCATCAAGTTGTAACATTAGCCTGTCCAAACCTGAAATTACATACTGCTTTGAACTCCACCACTCAACAAATCTCCCCCCTTAACATGATACTCTTGAAGACTTCCAAGGCATCCTGCCAAAACCATTCATTGCTGCAAACTGACATAGGTTGAATATTGTCAGTGTGCATGAGATAATTGTTTACATACCCAATGGATTTGATGTGCCCCAGCTGCACATGATCAAAGTCCTCTTCTTACCTGAACTGCTAGGTAAAACACTCATATCAGTGTGCTGTCTTGAGTAACATGGTCTATCAACCACCTGCCAATGGATATTCATCATTCACTGATGGTCTTGGTTGGCACTACTCACCATAACTCCTACCAATCCTGGCATGTCTACCCGGCCCTTCTGCAAATACTCTTATCAAGGCCCTCTGTCGATGGTCTTTGGTCTTATTCATGCACCACTCACCGTAACTTTGGGCAGGGGCTGGTTCACTCGTTCCTGTTGTGTGGATTCTTGTCAATACACTACTACGATTTTCTTGACCGCTTACTGGTACTCACTGTGACTCCCGATGGGACAGATGGATGATTTCAACCCAAGTTGTGCGCCCAAATCGGTCTTCTTCACACCCTCGACCGAAGACGCTCGTTTCAGAGCGATTTCCTTGATTCGAGTGCTCCGCCTGCGCTGCAAAGCAGTCGGCACACCTTCCTCTACCGTCTTTGTGCTGTCGCCTTGGGTTGTCGTAGCTGGGATTTCCCTCGCGTCGGATCCGGCGACGTTGTCGAACGATGCCTCAGCATCTCCAGCCATCAAAGGAGATCCCAAAATATCCATGTCCTCTATGAGTCGAGATTCGCTTGCCTCCTGCGCAGCCGAGTAGCACTCCCCGGCGACACACGCTGTCTCTTGGATGGACGCATTTCATTGTCCAAGTTGTCCTCTTTGGATTCGCTCCCTTCACTCTCCTCTTGTAAGCTGGCGAGGCGGCATAACGTGTGGATCCGTCCGCGCGGATGCAAGCTAAACTTGGTTCGACTCGCGAGAGGACTGGACCCCATGAAAGCGTCTTCGATTGTGATGCTCAAGTCGTCGGTCTGGTTCCCGTCATCGTCTGCCTTCATGTCCCAATGGGTCTTCTGGTACGGCCTCCACGTTGGATCCCGCGTCCGCACAGCTTTGGGTGCAGGAGGCACTCCACGAATGCGCGTGCCTAAGCCCAAGCCCAAGCCCGATCTGGAGACACGGTTCTTGCCCATGATGGCACGGATCCCGACCAATTCCTCGATGCGCTTCTTCATGTCTGCCTCGCTCATTCTCGATAATCCATCGTCTTCCTCGTCTTCCTCGCCGCATCCATTACGGTCTGACTGATCTCCGTTCTGCCAAAAAATCGTCCTCCGGGCCGATCCGCATTCGACGGGGAAGCCGCTCGTTGAGTGCCCGCACGATGGCTTCGAGCTGTGTATGGGAAATAGTCAAGAGGTCCTCGTGACAGCAAAACGGCACAGAGGGCAACACGGTGAGGACGATGCTGTCGGTGGAGAGGGAGTACGTCTGTAGCACGACGGCGGGTAACGTCGGAGTGTTGACGCTAGGGCTCGTAGACGGTGTGGAGGGAGAGGAGAGAGACGACGCTCGGGCTCGGCTGCGTTTTTTGCGGCGGCTGACTGCCATCGTGGGCGTGGTCAGGCGTGTTGGTGTTCTAAAGAAACCAGGGAGTGCTTGTATGCGCGCGGTGCGCCGGGCGGGCGTGCCGGGCTTCGAGTTGGGAGCAGGATTCGGCCATACTGTATATCTTTCTCATCGACTTCCGTTGATAGTTTTAGGGCCCATGTACCACTCACTGTTACTTTGGGAAAGGGCTGCTTCACTCGTCCCTGACGTGCATATTCTTGTCAACGCCCTACTTCAATGGTCTTGCCTAGACTAGCGTACTACTCACCGTAACGCCCGAACCCGGCATATCCACTCGGCCCGGCGTCTATTCAATGATCCCCGTCGTGGTCTTGAGCAAACGCAGTCTGACGACCTGAGTGTATGCTGAGTGTCGTGGACCAACAGGGAGAAAACAACAAGGACTTGCCGACACCATAAATGCCCTGGAAGAGCCTAGTGGCCGCAACGTCCTGCGTGTTCTCGCATTTCATACGCTTCAGGTCCCCCGTGTTGACGATCATTATCTATTTCCCCCATTGAGAATATAGCAAATTCATTCAGTGTAGATAGCACACCTTTAATGCCTCTTTTCTCCGACGCCACGGATGGAACGCGCTTCTCCGAATGATCTGATTGGTTTGAGGTAGTTTCGGAGTGTAGGAATGCATAAGCTATTGTTAAGCAATCAAAGTGCCAGGGCCCAAAACTCACATTTTCCGTAGCTATATGCGCGCCAGCGATCATCCTCGGAAGATTTCACCTTGTAGAGTTCTCTGAGTTTTTCCAACTGCTCGACAGATCAGAGGCCACGCACGAAAAAGCGTTAAGAGCAATACCTCGACGACGACGGATTGGTTGACATAGACAGTCGTTTTCTTACACACGCAAAACTCTGAAAAATTTCATGCAATGAACAAATCGTATCAATAGTCTTCAGAAACAGTAGCTCACCCTTCTGGGTACCAGTCCGCGGTGGCACTCACAAGAGTTACCACCACCATCCGAATCCGATGCGTCTCTATTCCTAGATGCAAATATAAGCCAGACGAATCGAAAACAATACATACTATATGCTCACCTGAGCTTCACGTTCGGCCCTCGCCTGGACATAGTACTCTGCCAGGGGAACGTCGTCATCTGCTACTTCCGCCGATGTTGTACGCCCTTTGTCTTTGCGACTGTCGACAGATTCGAAGTGGAGAGGCTCCGGTGGCAAGGCGGTGAGAATGACACCGTGCCTCTCTCTCTCAGCAGGTCCGGCGCTGAAGATACTTATCAGTAAAACACCGAACGGCCGTCAAGACTCAAGGAATGTTTGCATTACGTGACAGACGCACGTGATGTGACTGATATATCACCCATCGTTCAAGCTTTCAAGCCTGTCCATGACCCCATCGAATCCCGAACCGCTGCCTTCCGCATCGCCACTCTGGGCTTGCTTACCCTGACGATTTTTTTTGACTCTTGCAACCAGCATCGATATGTTGCGAAAAGGTTGCGTGCGTAAATTCGAAATCGAGCAGATCACTTTCGTCTCTGAATCCGCTGTCACCGTCCGTATTACGTCAGGCTTTACCATCCTTGTATAAAAGCTGCCGCTTTCTGGCTCGCCCATGTCCCGAAATCACCCAGTCCCAAGTGATGATGGGAATGTGGCCGAGTATGTCTGACAAGGATTCGAGCGAAAGTGTCCGCAAAGTTGAATGAATGCCTGATCTGTCAGAATGCCTGAATCGTATTTCGGAACCAACGTTCCCACAATCTTTGGGAAAGTGGATTGGTATATCAACAACGGTACGCGAGCTCGCCAAAGACCCGGACCTGCCCTTGCCCCTCGCCTTCGCCCTCTTCCTCCTTGCCCTCTTCCGCCCAGCGTGTCCGAGCGGATACGCACGTGCCCTCACTCTCACCCATGCGCGGGGTTAACTATGGGCCATGCCATTACCTTCTTTCACAGACATATTGTAACTTGTATTCTTTAGTTGTAGATTTCCATTCAAAATACATCGTTTCATTTTGTGTACTCAGACCAAATTGTGTGGATGAACTCGAAATCGCGCGCGCGATTCGTTAAATTGCGCTGATCGCGCGCACAGCCTACATTTTTTTCGCGCTATTATTTTGGCACTTGCAGCTCCATACGAGGACAGGTGCAAGAGGGAGGGCGAGAGCAAGACGCGCGACCAGTGACCTCGGCGAGCGTGCACGCTGTGGACCCGCAGGAGGGGTGAGGTTTGGAGGACGACGAGAGCAAAACGACAACGTCCATATTTAGACCTCTACATCAGGAAAATTTTTAAGAGCCGATATACCTTGATACATATGATAAGGCAAACAGCAGTCAGATAAATGCAGATAATCCTATATTATCCCTGATGGTATATTCATCAGAATTACTGTACATTATCACCCTGCAGTACTCAAGATACTAGAATGAGAATTAGATTTCTAGCTAGGTAATCCTAGACATGCTTTCTACTTGTTGATCAGATTCATATCTTTTTGCTCATATGCTGATAATACATTATTTAATCATGTCAAAGTGATATGTACATATAATACCTGAGTCTTTCTGTTAGAATAATGACACAGTATTGTCAGCAATATACCAGCATAGTGTATGTTGATCAGACTTATATCTTTCTGCTAGTATGCTGATAATA
>JBBPOM010000477.1:0-25286 GCA_038091455.1 Leccinum uliginosum | reverse complement strand
TCATGGTTCGAGGGCACACACCAGTCAACACCGGTCAAAGTGCCAGTGCCCGGCACACGAATGGAAACAAATGGCAGAATGCATAGTATCGCCGCCTTCGCTTTCGACTTTGCCTCGCCACTGTGCGCGTCCATGGACGACATAAAGGTGTGTTCATTCTCACTGTCATGGTGCGTCCAACGCGATCAGTGGCACTGGCACAGTTACGGCGACGGAGACCTTGGTGATGACCGTGACGGACTCCGAGTCGCGTCTGCCTGGAGGTTAGTCCGAGTCTACGTCCTGAGTGACGATGGTGCGGTCCGTGTCTTTTCTACCGTACCACATATAGTCCTCGCCTTGACTTAACAATGAATGTAGGTGAGGCGTACGGCCCAACTAACCGTCCTAGTAGTCTGGTCCGTTTCGTCGGTGAAAGGAGCAACACTTTTAGCGTCGCAGACAAGCACGACGATGACGAGATCAACATCAGCGCTCACCACGAAGAGCTTGAATGACTGTCGATCGTCACTCATGTCAGCTTCTTGGTCCAACCGCGCTGGTCACCGAGTCGAACCACCGCCACATAGAAGTTCTTCAACGACTCATACTCTTTTTAGATGGTTCAAGCCCTCATGTGTCTGCTCGTTGTTCTCTCGCTCGTCTACAAGAGACACCGCGAAGCACAAAAACGTCCACTGGCATGGAAGATATGGTAAACATTTCCAGCCGCTTAAGTTTGCATCGACGGAACGCATACGTCCAGAAAGGCTCTTCGACGTTTCGAAACAAATTTTCGGCCAAATGTTCGTTCACGGAGTGAACGTCCTTTATAAATATCCGACTTTGGATCGTACCATTCCGCTGGGAACGCCTGCACGTATTATTTCCTTAATATACTCCTCGATACCACCCCTGGTGAGAGTTTCTAGATATGATTTGGTTTTGACGTACTCGGACTTGAAGGCGTCAGACTGCTTTACTACTCGCGCTACAAAGTTCGACTTGGCTTTTTTCAAAAAGGCTTGGCTTCAAAAGGTTGAAAACGGGAAACCCCTCTTCAATCACCTACTGCATCCGACAGACTGCCGTCTATGTTGGACAGGCAACGGGGAAAAGGCCCAAGTGATATTGTATGTGACCGTTTACTAGCTCATCGCCCCATGTTTCACGTAATGGTTCTTAGCATCCTGGGCATCTTTCCCACGTTGATGAACGTCGTGCAATTTTGGGCACCAGTTCAACTGCCCTTCGCGCCGCCTCGCCTCGGGATTCCGACTCTCATGATCGAGAGCCATTATTTAGTTCTCCCCATGGCGACGACGACAACATCTCACCACGAGACATTGAGATGGTCCCTCATCTGACAGCTTAAGGACGACGTCGGAGGGAGACGGCAACAAGACACTTGTGGGTGCAGAGGACAGCATGTCCAAGTACTCGACACATGGATCGTCTTCACCGATGACCAGAGCCCTCGTACTAACAGCCTCGGTGGCGGTGGAGCACAACTACCCACCCGACAACACCACTGACAGCAGTTGTTATATCGAAAATTTCAAACTTGTACGGGTTGTCGGACTCAATCGGCGGAGTCCTGTATGTAGAATCGTACGCATTCCCTCTAAGATAGCGAAGCAACACAAAGACTCGGACCCGGTACTAGTACCTGTGGCATTCCATCGGCATGGGCGGCAAGTTTGATACTTCTGTGATGAGAGAACAATAACACAAGACGTTCTCCGAGTACATGCAGAAGCAGGTGTCCGTTATGGGTGGCAACCGCGGATCCCGCGCACAACGACTCGGACATCTTTGTGAAATGGGCTGGCACCGTCGCCGAAGACTCTTCTATCACGGCTATGAACGTGGTCGAGCTGTGGGTCCTTATGAAGGACTCGACCAAGAAAGAGATCAGAGAGGCCGCTAGGATGGTCATGGACGCGTATAACTATATCGTCTCGCACCCTCTTCCATACAAGACGCACATCGTATTCGACATCCAAAGTGACTGTGAGTTGACCATCGTCTGTAGCAGGTTTTGGTGCACACTGGCAGTGTTTACTAACGAACGCGATACAACAGGGGCCGAATTCAACCTTTTGGCTCCGGAAGCCGTCATCATACCAGACCCCAGCGACCCGTTCCCGCCCACTACTGTCGCGGCGACAAGAAATGTCGACTTGATTCTCGCCGCAGGAAAGCGAAAGAAAGAAAGCTCACCTCCTGCGGGGTACTTCGTCCTCATTCTACCGATTCGCAGTCCAGAGTTCACCGCTTTGGGGACGAATTCAGCACAGGTCCAATTACTAGACGATTGGAGCGACTTGGTTGTAAACGACTTTGTTACCACGGACATACTATAAAGAAATTAGATGAATGCCACCGGGAGGAATCTAAATGCGGCTTAGAGATACTAACTGCAACATTTTAAAACCAGGTAGATACGCCCTGGCAAACGTCGCTTGTAGATGATACGGTCGCCGAAGGCTCAGACGAAGTGGTGGCGGATGCCGTAAAAGTTGTAGAGGTGGTTAACTTCAGTGCTGACTTCGCGCTCGTACTGGCCGTCGGAGTCACCAAAGAGAGTGAACGAGAGATGGGCCATGTGTTTCCACGAACACTAGTGATCCAAGAAGAATCCCCGTCAGGAAACTATCAGACGAGCAAATCCGTTCAAGCCATCCGTTAGACAGAGATGACATGTAATTACCTCCCAAACCATTACACCAGCGTCTACCATGTAATTGTTGTCTTTGTGCTTCAGGACAGGGACTGACTTACTCCAGCCGGAAGAACGAGCTTGGGCGACACACGTAGCGACTTGAAGCGTCGACGTGTTCATATACCCGTTGTCGGCGTCTGTGGTGATACCTGGCTTACCGATCAAAAGCTTGTTCAGGGCGACGCCGTTGGCAACGATTTTGGAAAAGCGGATTCTGGCCAGATCGAGGAGGAGGCAGCCAGAAGGCCAAAGCAGGTTGTATACTCCGAGATTCCCTCTGTAACAAGTGAAATTGAAGCTCGAAATAAAGCAGCATGGAAACTCACGGTTGCTAGTAGAACTGAAGAGTGATTTGCCAGGGATTTAGTTGTCGTTGGATAGAGTTTTGACAATGGGCCAAAAACTACTCAGATGTCCGAGTCCTCGAACAATAAAGATTCTTAGAAAAGGGACTTCAATGAGAGTGGCTCCTAGAGGACCTGTACAATGACCATCATGTTTCGGAAAAGGACCCTTTCAAGTTCCGGCAATACATATACAAGCAGCAGCAGTCCATTGGAAGAGCCCATCGACGCGCGCATGACCGCGTCCAAGTTCTCCGCGACCGTGATATCCTGTAAGTAGTCTCTGTTCGACTACTTATTACGCTTACTCACATCTCACAGCGTCACTCGCCTCCTCAAAGCCTTCAAATCCACCCGCGACACTCACCGCCCCTCCCGTCTTCTCACATCGCCCTCCACCACTCTCCACCCTCCCATCCGCCAATGCCAACTCCGCCCCCACTTCTGCCCCTAGTACTCCATTTATACCCGCACCCGGTAACACCAACACCAAACTCGCACAAGCCCAATCTGAGCTGCAAGCCTGCGAAGCCCACATTGTCGCCAAGGAATGCGAGCTCGACGCTCGACGGATCGCTGTCGCGCACGATGAACTCGGCGCACGATGTCGTGCGAACTCGGTCGTAGTGCCGTACCTCCGCCAGGTGCTTCTCGAGAAGACTGGAAGATCATTCGGTGCATTCTTCGGCCCTCGCTGCTTGCCGCTGCTTTGCTAACGATACGCCCTTACTCAACAGTGCTCTCTCTGAAGTCGTCGGTACTCCACTACCCTACGACGACGTGCTAACTCTCACCCACTTGAGCACCCTTTTAACAATGCTCCACAACACTGTGCGCGTGATCGACCGACAGCCAATGCTGTCCCCCGATGAAGAAGCTGCGCGCCAGTTCGCCCAGTTCGCCGAACAGCGCGCCCTCTCTCTGCGCAAAGGCGCTCTTCGCACACCGCAGGGAGCTCCTTTCTGAGCTGAGCGTACGCAAAGAAAAGGCGGGGGCGTCCTGCCACGCAGAGCTCTCATTCGCCAAGAAGCTGATCGACGAGCAAAAGAACAGGAAGACCCCAAAAAGAAAAAAAAAAAAGATTGACCACGCGAGACAGCAGATTGAATAGATCGGGATGGTAGAGACCAAGAGGCTCGCGGAGGACTTGAGGAAGCGCGGCGTGTTCAAGGTGTCGATCGCGGCGGTGCGTCCTGGTCCTTTGTTGTTCCCTCTATCATTGATATATCATCCAGGACATGGACTTGAGCAAGGACAGATCGAAGTCGAGCAGCTGGAAAAGGAGGCAAAAAGACGCGAACGTGCTTTGCGGATCCACCACATCGAGCAGGGTACCGCAGAGAAGAGCACCTCATTTGAGAACGTACGTCAGAGCCTCGGACTGGAACGCTGTGTCTTTTTTCGCTGACGCACGGCGCTTTCTAGGTTCACCGCGTCGACGATCATGACAGTCGTGGACGGATACGAGATGGCGCCGCGCAACGACCTGTTTGCGTCAATTGTGGATCGCGCAAGCGAGATGTTGACCAACTGTTTCTTTCCCGGCGCTGCGCTGGTGAACACGTTCCCCGCCCGTGAGTTGCCGTTGTTTCTTCCTCTTTTCACATTTGAACAAGTTTTTCATTAACGGGACTTGTGTTTTCTTTTATTTCATAAAATGAAGTGCAACGCCTGCCCGAATGGTTCCCAGGCGCGGGGTTCAAGTGCTTCGCCAGAATATGCCGCAAGCAGACGCGGGAACTGCGCGACCTGCCATACGAGTTTGTACAAAAGCAGACGGCGGAAGGGATCGCGCCGCACTCGATGGTCTCAGAGTTGCTCGAGAACGAGGAAGAAGCGGTGATCAAGTCTGTCGCGGGGACGACGCATGCGGGTGCGTTCGCTGTGTCTCTGTCTGGTCCCATCCTTTTTTTGATTGAGCTCGCCGTACAGCTGCTGTAGAAACGGTGTCTCTTTTTTTCCGTACGCGTCTCCCACCAAGTTACTGACGACGATCTGCATTTTTAGTCCTCCTCGGCACTGTCAGCCTTTATGATGGCGATGCTCATGTTCCCAGACGTGCAGAAGAAGGCCGAGATCGATCGCGTCACGGGCGGGAACCGGATGCCCGACTTTAGTGATCGGCCGTCGATGGTCTATCTCGAAGCGATGTATCGGGAACTGTTGAGGTGGTGTCAGGTCACGCCGCTCGGTGAGTTTTTTGTTTGTTTGTCGTGTTGGTTGTGACGTTATCGCTAACGACGACGATGGATCAGGCGTACCTCACATGACTACGGGCTCCGACATGTACGAAGGATATTTTATACCAAAAGGTGAGGTGTTTGTACGCATTTTCACTTGGTTTTACATTGAGTTCATGCGCTACTACTACAACCACCTAGATGTGATCGTATTTGCCAACATCTGGTGCGTCGACGTGGCATGGCGTACGCCGCGTGCGCTTCCGGAGTGACCCCACCAAAGTCGATGAGTTATGTATGTAATCTCTCCAATATGGCACCATTCGACCTCGACGCATGCATAGAACAGCTCCTACGCAAACAACTCTTGCACGAGGCACTTCTCCGCGAAATATGCGAGAAAACTAAAGAAGTTCTTATGAGAGAATCAAACGTCGTGCACGTGTCTGCACCCGTCACCGTCGTCGGTGATATCCACGGGTGAGCACACCCCCGACCCGCACTGTTCTTCGACACCATTAAATCGTCCTCAAGCCAGTTCTACGATCTCATCGAGATATTTCGCATAGGTGGCTATGCCCCACATACTAACTATCTCTTCCTTGGTTAGTCGTTATCTGAGTGCCGCTGGCTGTGACTCACACGTTTTCCCACTAGGGGACTATGTCGATCGCGGTCTATTCAGCGTCGAGACCATCTCTCTACTGACGTGTCTTAAGCTAAGATATCCTGATCGCGTCCAGCTCATCCGTGGAAACCACGAATCCAGGGCTGTCACTCAGGAACGCCCATCCCCTTATCCTCGTCTTCTTCCTGACCGTCTCTGCAGACATATGGTTTCTATACCGAATGCGTCCGAAAATATGGATCGTCACATGTGTGGACGTACTTTACGGACATGTTTGACTTCTTGACCCTCTCTGTCGTGATCGACGACCGCATATTCTGTGTCCACGGTGGTGCGTGTCGTTGTCGTCGAGCCAAGGGAGAGTTCCAACAGGACTCTTTTTCTCTTTCCTAGGGCTCTCGCCTTCTATCCATTCAGTCGATCAGATCAAGGTCGTCGATCGATTTCGAGGTGGGCCCCGTCTTTCCTCGCTTCTTCGAGACTCCGCACCTCATGGCTTGTAACCGGGTCTTTTCGGCAGAAATACCTCATGAGGGTCCCATGGCCGATCTCGTGTGGTCAGATCCGGATGCAGAGAAGGAAGACTTTGCAATATCACCTAGGTTGGTACGCCATTTCCCACAGCTGCGTGGTTGTGTGTATGTGGCCAGGCTCCACATACTCCATTACCCCACTTTTGCTGCTTCTCTCGGATGATGAAGTGCTAACAATCCTTTGCTTCGATTGGTGTCGTCATGTCGATACGTTGCATTCAGAGGTGCGGGTTACACCTTTGGCTCGGGTGTCGTACACAAGTTCCTTGAGACGAACAACATGTCGCATATCCTCCGCGCGCACCAACTCTGTATGGAGGGTTATTCGTCCCTCTTTGACAAGCACTTGTCCACGGTATGGTCCGAGCCCAACTATTGTTATCGTTGTGGCAACTCGGCGAGTATCCAACCACTGGCAGGTCGATGACACACAACGAAGACAAATATCCCGATCCGATGCGGTTTATGCCCGAGCGATACATCGCCGCCGACGGACGTCTGACCGACGACATCGCGGAGCTGCAGTATGGCTTTGGTCGCAGCTGAGTTGGCACACGGGTTGATCGAATAATTATCTCCGTGACTGACAAGACGCGCAGGATGTGCGTCGGCAAATACCTCGCAGAATCCTCGGTCTGGATCGCGATGGTGTCTGTGCTGGCGGTGTTTGACGTCCGCAAGGCCGTGGGCAAGGTGGACGTCGTGCCCGAGTACACGCCGGGTGTTATCATGTATGTTGTTCACTTTTTTTCACTTGACTGACGCACTCACGAGTCACGACCGCCTCCTCTCTGTTTTGAACAGCCACCCAAAGCCGTACCCGTTCTCGATCACGCCGAGGTCTCCTCGTGCAGCCCAGCTTATTCAGCAGACCGAGACCCTGGTCGATGCATGAAGTTTCGAAGCTGAAGGCTTGATGTGATGAGCCACGATGAAGCTGGCAAGATCACACATTAACTTCTATAACACACATATACCCGTCCTGCTCCGTTTTGTGGATAGTGCTATTAGATTTGACGGCCTACAGCAAGTGTGGCGCCGGGATCTATGTACAGTGTATGATGTGTAGATTACTTGTCGTAAGAACGTGTAGAGGTTGTATTCAGGGTGGCGGTGGTGATAACAAGCTCCAGTCCGAGCACGAGGACGTGCGGGCCGATTCGAGCGAGGAGGATGAGGCATATGGGCGTGCGAGGCAGTTGTGAGTCAGAGTCTGGATGTTGGTCGTGCCAGTGGGGCAGTGCCTTCCGAGTCCGTAACCAACTTCAAGTTATATCGGTGGTACGCTCTCAGGCTGGAGTTCAGAATCATTTTAGCCCTCCGTATTCCTTGCGACGACCGTTGGAGTATTTCGTTCCTTTCTAGAGCTCTTTCGACCGTGTCGCTGTTGAGCGGATTTGACGGAGAGGACTGATCCACTGTCGTCACTGATTCCGTCTGAGTCGTCGTTCGGATCACGATCATTGCCCTGGAGGACGTTTAGAATACCGAGCAGTCCTTGCCCGCAGAAGGACTACAAGACGCAAAACTTACACCGGCCCCCGCCTACTTCTCTTAGATCCCTGACTGGCTTCCATGAACCCATTTTTGTCTGCCGGGCCCTTGTCTCCTTTCGAGTCTGTCACTTTGACGTCGCCGCTCCCAGCTCCCAGAACTGATGCCATCCACGACGACTCTTCCCCCGCTGCGAACAAATGCGCCCACTTTAGCGACGTCACCTACCTCGGTGTACGTGTTGAGGAGGAGCGTCGTATGTTCTGCGTTCGCCAGTCCGTGTGTATGCATTTCTTGAAGTGGAGCATAACACGTGGCGGGGCTATATTGGCCGTGAAGAATTGTTTAAGTTAGAAGTCAATATGTGCGAGTGATTTAGAATGGGAGCAAGAGACGGGAACACTGTAGTAATACCTTTGCATAACATAGTGGTCAGCGCCAATCGTCTCCGAATTCTCCTTTATCGCGCCTTCGTAGTCGCCCTCTTCTTCTCGTTCTGCAGCGCGAGCTTGGTACCGTCCGGCTTCTATGGAGATCGTTTATACTTGTGACGACTTCTGGTGCCTTGCGATGATGCGGCGGCCGCATCGGCGTTGTTGGGCACCTAAGGCAGCGCCTCGAGGCGGGCTGCTTATGTCATTACATTTTGGCCTTGTTTTGGCCTCTGAGGTACCACCGAAAAGTGACGCGTGCGTTGGCACCTCCTCCCTTACCTCGTTCAGACTCGACTTCACGATCCCCCGCGCCTTGTCTGAGTTGCAACAATGCATCGTGCGCTTCAAATCCCAGAGATCGAGATCTTGTTGAATATCTTCATCCATGTCGCCAGTCCGCTTCCATACTATGGGTCGTTGGGGTGACGAAAGTCGGGGCATAATCCTGCGTCACCTGGGCCAACGCTCTCCCTCACGTCATCGTCGTCTTCCCCGACCCCTGCTCCTTCACCCTCCTCGATTTTTTTCTCCGCAGGCTCCAGCAATATATGGGATCGAACGGTCACCTAGCGTCCGGTCCCCGGTCATTCCTGAACCACCTCCGGAATGGACGAGAATGTCGGACGCTGTACAGTATGTGGGTCGTATGGGACCTGTGCCAACGGATACTAGATGGACAAGTATGGTACCCTCTTCGTCGGCTCGTGCTCGCCATCGGTTCTGATGTACCATGCAGTGAACCACATCGGTCCTCAGGTCTACTTCCCAGTCCGTAAGTACATCTCTTTTTCTTTTACTCTTGCCCCCACGCGCTCACGCTTGCGCTACCCCAGCACAAGGTATCCAGGACTACAACGGGACCAACACGCTCTGGGCTTATGGTGCAGAGGGTGCGAAGCTCAACCCCTTTGAGCTCCAGACACGGCGATGATACAGAGCGCAGCCCATAGAGATCGTGTTCAAGTATCTTCTTCCATTCATACACACAGTCCTGCGCGTCCTTCGCGTAGTTGTGAAGCTTCGCGTTCTCCCCCTAGGAGTTATCATCATCGGGATCCGTATCCGTACAGTGGTCGGTACCGGGATCGATGACACCGGCGCCCGCGTTCACCATATTACTCCGACGACGACTACTATTCACCAGATAACCAGATGACAGGGACCGCTATCGCGCTGATCCAAGATATAGATCTAGCCGTCGTGAGCGAGGTAGGTATCGCCCGGAGGACTATTCTCCAGATAATCCAGGGCGCCGTTCTGTAAGGCGCCGTCTTAGTGACCGTTCCGACCGTCCCACCGAAACAGGAGAACGTGACCCCGGCGATCGACATCCTGCACCATCTGAAAGCAGAACCACTCAAAAGACCGGAAACTGAGGGGGAAACACCCAAGGCCCACCCTGGCCCGCCTTCTTCTCCAGTTCGTCCTACTATCATTCGGTTAGGCGGCGAGCCTCGCACATGTGAGCATCTCCACGTTCCCATAATGTGCTGACAGTAAATTCGTTTCGTAGATCGGACATTCTCACGTCCTCCAGGAAGTCACGAAGAACTCTATACGCTTACTGAATATGGGGGACGTAGGCAAGGGATCCATTGCCATTTCCCGTCTGCCTCCGGGATGCGAGAACGACATTCTCCTTCCCCTCGACGCCGGTCATGGTCCTCCGCTATGGGCGATTCAGCCTCTCCTCGAAGCCATGAACTCAAGCGCAAACCCTCGATTATGGGAGATTGACCCATCGGGAACTTGGCCGGGAGCCAACCGAATCAATGGAAGATGCACCAGATGAGCACCGCCATCCCTCGTATTCACCAACGCCCCTAGATGATTGTTACCTCGTAGGCGTGGGGTCCCACATTTCCGACATTGCGAAAGGGGACGAGACCGTGACCACCAAGCGAGATGGTTCATCATGTTCCAGTTTCGTAGTCAATATCATATGGACCACGCAACTTTGAGGATGCTTTACGAAGGGGCCAAGAACGGTCGGATGAAGCTGAACATCATCTGAAGAGTCTCGTACAGGACGCGCAGGGCGGCCGAGGACAGACAGAAAAAAGGAATTTCTTGACAATGAGAACAACAGGGAACATATTTTCTTGATAATGAAGAGCGCAGAGTACCGTGAAGGCATCTGAGAGAGTCGCTCGCAACGGAACGTAAACAAGAACGCGCTCGTCTCGACGAAGAGCGGTGAGCTAAAATTGCGGCTCTCGTGGGCGAACTGCACGCATAATGATCTGGACAACGAACGGCAATCACGGATTGTAAAAGAAAACGAGGCACTGATGGTAGCCACAGGGCGAGACGAAGCGCTGTGCAACCAATTGTCCGACCACGGTCTAACAAAACCAGGCCCTTTGTCTTTCTGTTCTGACTTTCCTGTTTGTCGGCCTACAATTATCACAGACAACCACCGACGGCACCTCCGTTTCCACTACCTCCCGAGGCCCCACCTTCACCTGAGGATATTTATCAACAGGACTGTCCTGCTTGACGCACCCGCCGCTCTCCGAACAGAGACCCTGTTCCCTCACCTCCTCCCGAATCAATCCTAGAACCTAGACACCGTTTTCATGGGGTTACATGGCAGGGTGATTTTGGCGGTGTTTGGTATCCGCTGCTGGGGAGTCCGTTGCAGCTAATCTCTTCTTTATCTTACAGCTCCACCGTCCGTCGAACCCTGCTTGTTCCTAATCGCGGGAGTCCTGGCTTGTTTGGTCCCCGTTCGCCCCGTAATTCATATAGTGGTTTAATAAATCGGCTCAATACATCATCCTTGGAAAAGCATATCGACCGGCATCCCAATCCTATCATTATCTTGCTTGACAAATTTCTCCATTTATTTTATGTCGGCACTCACACTATCCCTTCGTCTTTGATTGTTTCTTCAAGTTAACTTGAGTTGGACCTCAGTGATGGTTTACATAGATTCATCGAGGTTGCAGTCGTTGTGACCTCGTACCCCACGTTGTGAACCGTCAATTCAGTATGATACTAGTTACGACTACGACTGCTCTATACGATATATCTGAATCTACGTTTCCGGGTCGTTCGACGCGTCCTCCGGAGCGAACATGCACCCCGTCCATGGCAGACTGGAAACGTGAGCCCTGTGGTCGCGGATTAACAAGGATGGCAAGCCTGGGCGCACCGGGCGTCGACCTCGTATCCGGGAAGTCTAAACCATCTTCATTGCCGAACCCAAATCTGAACTACGACCCAAAGCTGGCTCGGCCTCCTCCCCGACCGTCGGACGCCAATCACCCCACAGCTCGCAAGGCTCCCATCCCAGAGCCTTTCGACAGCCCCATGCAAGACGTCATCGATCTCACCGAAACAGATACCGAATGGGAGACTCCCATATCAGGCTCGATCACGCACGCGGATGTTACCACGTACATGCAAGTGGACGACCAGGACAGCGATGTGGCGATGGATACATCGTTTTTCATACAGAACCCTCCGCCACGCATCCGCGTAGCGGCACCGATGCCACAACCTCCACAGCCACGGGTGACCCGTCCCCCGGCACCATCAATGCAGCGCGCGCGCTCCGGTCCTCCGCCCCTGGGGATGTGTCGTGCGGTCCCACTCCAGCATTCTCAATTAGGTTCCTCTCAAACCTCCAAAACCCTGACTGTACCGCGGTTCAAACCTCCGTTGCTCCCCAGTGCCGGGGCGGCGACGAGAAAAAGGCCCACAGCGACGACAGCTGGTTCGAGACAACCACGTGGCAGATATACTCAATTTGGCGCAGTGGCAGAGCCTGCGCAGGAAGCTCGCGACGCCGACTCGTCGTTCGACGTGTCGTTTGGTTTGGACCCGGACGCTCTAGAGGAAGCGATGAAGGTGTATGATTGAATAGGTCCAACCCGGACCCTAACATGTCGATTGTCTCCCCGTGTACGGTTCAGGGAGTCCAACTGACCTTATCCGTATCGTCTGTCCGGTCCTTCAAGACGACCGGCGTCCGAACTAGCTAGCTAATGATATCTATGGTCTGTTGCGCGCACCCATCCATGCTTTCTATGCACATCCACAAGTAGCTATGCAGTCTAATCACTTCTTGGACACTTCTCTTTGCTCACTTATACCTGCTCTAGGGATTCGGGACTTGCTCGTTCTAACACGCGCTCTTCCTGTTTTTATAGCTGCATTCCGTTATCCTAATACAACATGTTTTTAGTACCCCCCTGCAGTTGCGTGCTCACCGCTCAGTACCTCACCACCTGACAATCACCGCAAGAGGAAGGTCCCGTGGCATGGATTCTGAATTCAACAGGACATAGGGAAAGTCCCGGCGTATCAGCAGTGAGAACCGGTCCTGGCCTCTGTCAATGAGTGGTTCAAGTGCTAATTGTAGTGTACTAGCTGTCGATGCCGTGACTCGGACAATGCATAGCGAAGTGCCCAGACTCTGAATCCATGCAAGCTCGCATGCGCGACCTTCGCCCTCAGGCTACAAGCTCTCGAACTCTCTCCGCCTGGATATTCACTTTATTTTTAAGCCAATTTGCAAATCATCTTGCTGATCGAATTAGATCGATACAAGCCGGCGGGGAACATGGCTGAACATGGCCATTTTGCTCGGGCGATGAGCTCTCGACCTTCGCTCTATGTAAACGAGGCTATCGTCCTTGCAAGCGCTTGACCTATACCTGCTGGGGAACTTGCGAAATCGTTTGGTGGGGGATGGATGATGGACAGACGAGCCAGATCTAAACGTCCACGTTTCACAGGCATACTATGTATGGTAGACGAATCCGGTCGTCTGGATCATACTCGTGTGGCGTCTACAACTCGATAGTCTCGACTCGGAAACCCGTAACACCAAAACTCGGCGAGGGATGCGGCACCCACACGGTCAGATCGTTCACGTTAACTTGGTTGTAATATTATCATTTTAGGTCGTAACTGAGACTAGATTCCCAGACGCGATACTATAATCTCATTTGACGATTAACAGGTGATTTCCGCGGAGGTGTTGCTCAGGCTATATCGACCAACGCGGCTGGGATGGTTTGACCTTGTGATCTGTAATCGGTACAGGTGTATGCGGGAGTTATTGGCAGTTGGGTGCGTTACACTATCTGGCTCTGGTTCTCTCCGTTTGAATGATCGTCACCCGATCATTGGCTCAATGGGAACCGCCTTCCTCCAAACCTTCCAGAGCATTGGCTTGACGCGAGTATAGACAGGAGGATGGGTAATGTGATGAACTCCGGTTTCGTCCTTCGCTAAACCTGTGTCAGGATGAAGGACCACATCAGGTTTTCGGTCTGGTGCGAAAGGGACGGGCTATCGTGGTCTTCATTCGCGCTCGCGTTCGGGGACTGCTCTGCCGAATCGACATTCGTTTCACGTTTTTCCAACCGAATAGCGTCGGCGACGCAGCAGGTGACCTTTTTTCATAATTGTATGGTGGTTCCCTTGATCTGAGTCACTCTGCCTTTCACCCTTGTTGTTCCAGCGGATCCACAAGCAAGGTTGGGGCCGACTCTGTCGGCTTTTCCCGAGTAACTAATTGCACGGGCTGAATCGAACAACCGGACTCCTTGAAACATCGATCGTCCATGCTGAGCCGTCGACTGAGCTCCCGGGCGGCAGCACCCATGAGTCCGACGCGGCGGTGCCAGTGGACTTCGGGCAACTTTCAGGACGCACCGATACTAGTAGTGGCGCACGACAAGAACGGGGCGGTTTCAACGCGGGCGGAATCATTGGCACCAGTCGACACGTCTAGAAGACAATGCCAGGTATTTTGTGAAGCTTCAAAGGCTCGTTATCATTCGTCAGTTTCATCTCACTGTCACGGTGATCTGACCGCAATACGCCAGTATTGTTTCGAATTTTCTACCTCAAACATGATTTATATAGTATCAGACGAGTCAGTTCTTACCCACGATGCACAGGTGCCAGTGAATCAAGGGTTATTACCGTCGTCGAATGCCGGTCAGTCGATTCCTACCTCTGTTCTGAATGCGCCTCACAATCCCTACAATCATCCTTGCAGCGGTTGGCTCGACAGTCGCAACGATTGAGCTTGACCGGGAAACAAATGGGACGACGATACCACTTACCAAACACTCTCCGCGGTGGAAGCTTGACAACACCGTGGATTTCGATGCACTCGAATCTCATGTCGAATCAGTCGATGCGTACGCTCAAGGCTCAACCTACATTACCCTTCGTTCAAGAGCCATTTCTATAGCAAAATACTCCGCGGCCTCTAAAATTATGAGAGAAATACGAGCACGTCCCACTCTCTTGCCGTGAAAGGGACGGAGCTTCTAAACTCGAAGAAGTGCGCTGTTGCCACAACCTTGACAAGTAATAAATACCACGCCTGGTATTGCACCATTGCAATTGGTACCCCTCCCAAATCTTTTACTGGTATGTTTCTCTTTGTATTCCTGGTATACGTTGACCTGACCTCCATTTCAGTTCAAATCGACACTGGTTCTAGGTGGGTACATTCCATCAAACCCTCGCAACTTATTTGCTGATTCCCACGTAGTGATCTCTTCCTTCCGGGGCCCACTTGCTCCGGTTGCTCAGGACAGGCCCGCTGGGACCCTGCTTCGTCGAGCACGGCCGAAGCCATGGGTTCGGAATTCGACATTGAGTTTGGTGATAAAGCCGTTGTCTTGGGCGATCAATACAGTAGGATGGATTCCCCTCCAGATGGTATGCTGGAAATGGCCTTCCAGTCAATATCAGTTTATCCTGCCAGCCCCGTTTTCGAAACACTCGTATATAAAGGAAAGGTCATCGAACCAGTATTCTCGATCAAGCTCACCTCTGATGGAGGCAAGTTGTACCTTGGTGGAACGAACGGAGCCCTGTATTCAGGTAACATCATCTATACACCCGTGACCGAAGAGGTGAGCTGAAGTACTGAGTGGACGCAGACGTGAGCTTATGCTGTTGAACTCCCTCGCACCAGGGATACTGGCAGGTGAATATACAAGAAATTGCAGGAAGTCACCATCGGACGATCTTGAAATATGTAGCCGCTGTCATCGATACCGGTGCCAACATGATCATTGGTGATCAGACGCAAGTTGCCACTCTGCACTTGGCCCTCAGTGGAAAGAGCATCGGCCATGGGTTTTATAGCTGTGAGTCCCCCTCCAATGAATTCCAATTCGATATCTCGGTTCCATCGTACGTCCTACAGTTCCATGTAACAATTTCCCGTCGATAAGCTTCTCCTTTGGCGGCGGTAGGTCGTTCAAGGTCCCTGCCTCTATCTTCAATCAGGGACCGCTTTGGACTGGTTCGCGTGACTGTTTCAGCGGCATCGCTGGCTGGGCAAACGCGGTGAGCTTCCAATGTCCTCGTCTTCCAAAGGTCGTTTTCAGTTGCTCCATGCTGACCGAGTACCGAACTCCTTCGTCCGAATCACAAAAACAGCATTCTGGACCCTCGGTAGCGTTTTTCTAAAGAGCGTCTACACAGTGTTCGATTTAGGCAATAAACAGGTCAAATTCGCGAACCTTGTCTGATCGTGACTTGGCATCAGCTATTAGTTTCACATGTACATCTTCTCCGATGAGTCCCTCACGTCAATATTATCTGATCGTGCGCTACCCCGACCATCCGAGTCCGTTTACCAATCAGGGAGTTGGCCCCCCAGAGGCGACTTCGGAGCCTTCCCGAATGAGTGGATAGCTCACTCGCAGCCTGACTAACCACATATATAGTAGTCAACAAATTATATAAGCGAGACCAGCCACTCAGTACTAGTGGCATACACCTTACCCCCACGTTCCCTCCCCATCCCGCAGGCGATCTCCATCTCTTGTTAAAATCCGTAATTGCACACAACGACTATACCCGCCTCCCCTTGATGATGAGTGGCACCCTTGAAGGCCATCACGAAACAAGAAACCGTGCGCGGGATGGACCCACACTTTCGTACGCTGAACGAAGGTCCGCCGGTCGTGCTCCCGTACGTCAACCTGGCGTCAATCACCATTGCGGCGGACATGCGGACGCTTGGACGCTCATGTGGCGCTGGAGGAGCCATTCTGGTCGGCGATCGAGGCGATGGGTGCCGGTGAGTACTAGCCAGCGCTTCGATCGCGTGTTGCGTCGTCGTCCTTTTCGCTAACGAGTCTCGTCCTCCAGGTTCGGGGAGTCATGTTGTACGCTTTCTAATGACGCCATTGATAGTTCGGGGTATCATACATTCACCGTCAACCTTTTCAATGGTTTCGTCACTCATTCCTCAGAGGAGTTCACCAAGGCGTCTTTGTCATAGGTTAGCCGTCTTGCCGTTACTCCTCCCCGCGTTGAACAAGGATCATCCTGACCTTGCGCAACATATCACAGCTGAGACTATTGCTCGGGAGGAGCTAGCAAGTATATCAAAAGGGTTGACACACTGATGATTCATATATGGCGAATCTTCCGCACTGAACACACGCAAGTATCCCTCCCCCAGCAATTCGACGCAAAGGACGGCGAGCTACAACATTTGAAGTTTCAACAGGCGCAGTGGAATTGATCCTTGACAGAAAACTTCATCCGATGCAGCAACGAGCGTCTCTCGACGCCCACCTTTGCCACTCGTCACCACCCGCGTCAAACGCGTCGGCCACCCCTGTAAGCATACCCAACTGCCTTTGCGTCGAACAGGTCTGCACACGCGCCCTCGCACACTCGCTTGCATACGCCCACCGCTCAGTTCTACGCCAACGGATACCAGATGGGCAAGTATGGTACGTACCACCCCTCTTCGTCGGCTCGCGCTCGCCATCGGTTCTGATGTACCATGCAGTGAACCACATCGGGTCCTCAGGTCTACTTCCCAGTCCATAAGTACATTTCTTTTTCTTTTTCTCCGCCCCCACGCGCTCACGCTTGCGCTACCCCAGCACAAGGTATCCCGGACCACAACGGGATCAACATGCTCGCCATCTCACTCTAGGCTCACGGTGCAGAGGGTGCGAAGCTCAATTCGTTTGAGCTCCAGACGACGGCGATGATACAGAACAATCGTGAACCAGCTCATACCGACGACACAGAGATCGTGTTCGAGTATCTCCTTCCATTCGTACACACAGTCCTGCGCGTCCTTCGCGTAGTCGTGAAGCTTCGCGTTCTCCCCCTAGGAGTTATCATCATCGGGACCCGTATCCGTATGGAGGTCGGTACCGGGATCGATGACACCGGCACCCGCGTTCACCGTATTACTCCGACGACCAGATGACAGATGACAGGGACTGCTATCGCGATGATCCAAGATATAGATCTAGCCGTCGTGAGCGAGGTGGGTATCGCCTGGGTTGTCTCGAGCCAACCCTGCCATCCACGTCACTACCCGCGGGCTCTTCTGGAGGCAGATTTTGACACAATCTTTCTAGTCACGCCCCAAGTTGGAGGTGAAAGCCTCTCCGCCCGAAGCAGACACACCCTCAGACACACCCTCTTCGCATTTCTTCCCCGGCTCTCCTTCCGGCCAGCAATTAGACAAACTTGATGCTTTCCATGTCAACGTCAAACGGGCACAGCTTAGACTCAGGATGTGGTATGGGGCTCTCAAGAGGAAGAAGGGCCTCGTTCAACAACTTCTCGAGACGCAAAAAGACATCGAAGCCGTGGAGCGAGAGGCTTCCCAGTGTCTGGCGATGCAGACAATTGCTTTTTATCGCGGCGGGTATTATGATATCAGTGTTGTCTTTTCTGCTGGCACTTTGACATGATATTGCATGTAACATTATGAATACTTCACATTATGTAAGTAACGAATTGAAAAGCCAATACCCCTTTCAGAAAACGCGTGATGAAGTCATTTGTAGCGACAGCAGATCCTGCATTCATCCCCTCGTACTGCTGCCTTGCCAAGGTCAAGTTGAACTGGAGTATCCGCTGAAAACATTCCGATGACGGCCCTCAACTCCCCGATCTCGGTCATTGGTTGCTGCAAAACGGTGTCAACGCTGTTACTGCTCCCTTTGTGACCAGTGCTGTTTCCGAGTCGACTCTGGTGTGTCTTTCTTTGGGAGGGGTTTTTTTCTTTCTCTCCAGGCCATCCGCACGTTCTATTTGAAACTGACTTCTCAACTGGCACAGTACCGTGAGCTAACGAAGATAAATGAAGTTTAAAAGTTCAGGTATTCACCGGCGATCTCTACGTGGCTTGACTGTGAACCGCAACCTGCAGTAGACGCAGCGACCAAAGGGATAGCTTCATCAAGTAAGGTATACATCAAAGTCAGTTCATCTCTGCTTCTGTACTCGTCTGAGCGGAACGTACCATGATAATTCACAGCGCTGGAGTTCATGTGAATCGACATGAATTGGGAGTAATCACGGAAATGTCTGAAGGTGAAGCCGTCGACTTCTAGGTTATCTGCTGTCTAACATACAAATATACACTATTTTCCAAGATAGTTGCGACAAGTCAGGGTTTTATTGTCTCTACCCGACCGGGTGAGCACCGAACACGCTACATGGGATTGTCCACTCGCGGTCGGGTAAGTCGAATCATAGTACACAGATGGAAACTTGATCTCCCGACTCCGACTTTTCCAGGACCTTGTACATATATAAGGCGGCCATCTTCACCCCATCCCTCAGCATCTGCTCTCCTCCTTTCTCTCTTGCGATGTCTGGCGACTCTGACAGCGAGCCCACTACGTCTGCTGCATCCGTCGGCCATAAACGAGGGCCTTCTACTGCCTTACAACTAGGACCCAGGAAAAAGCCGTCCGTAGTAAGATCCCTCCACGAATGTGATTATTACTGACCACCGTCTGCGGCCTGCAGGACCACACAGGATCCACTAGTCCACCATGGCCGCCATTTCGGCAGGGCGGTTCATGCGTTCTGCAATGTCCAGACGTTGATTACCAACGGTCTGCAAGCCCTGGCTGATCAAGAGGTCGAGCCCTCGGATATACCGACAGCAGCGTATGTGATACTCTGATAATGGCATTGATGTCTCACCATTATACTATCAGGGAAAGGAAGGAATATGCAGTATTCAAGGAGCTGTTGCGAATGACTCCCGGGCTCGAAGCCAGGCTGATGACAGCGTCGAATGAAGAAGTTATACACTTCGCCGACTTGGTAAGCTGTCGTTCTCGTTACATGACGGTCGGGAACGACATTGTTCACTCGCAGATTCAAAAAGGAGCAAACGGTGCGCGGGCAGACGACACCAAGGGAATGAAGAGCGCCATCATTGATTGGATCACCCCAAAGGGTCAATCCTTGAACCCCCATATCCCCCGCAATGTCAAGGCCGGTCGCGGGTTTAATCACGAACGCACCGGTGCCCTCTTATGCCCTGCCGGGCTTGACTGGGCCAATACTGAGTGTGTTTCGCTTCGTCTCACTAGTCTCACAGCTAACCATTTCATACAGGACAAAGACGAAACTCGTCAATGGTCAAATTCAAGTCGCTGGGGATCAATGGCCCGTATTTCTTTATGCAGATTATATGTACGATGCGGAGGATCCCTGGAACGGACTCCTCCGGAGTGGTCTCCTAGTTTCTGTAGGTCTTCGGGTTGGTTTATCTTGCACTATTGATCTAGATACCCAGGCGTATAAACATATTTTTACTTCCCCAAGCTCTGTGGACCAAGAACCCAAGGCGACCCGGTCTGGAAATGCCCGTATCCATGGCATGCGGTCTGTCACAAAAGCATCCCTTGCCTACGTGGCAACTCAGGTATATACTATATTGATCCCAGCACATCCAAGTTGTTAAAGCTTGGAAGGCCCGTTTTGCACTTACGTCCGCTCAAGTATTTTCTCGTACTGACCACGTGACAGACTCCGAAAGATTTTACAACAGCGTTCTCGAGCTGCTAGATGACCCCGATGAAAAAGACGAGGTTGATCAGCTGCTAACATGGTGGAACCGGTAAGTTCACTCTTCTTTGATGCCATACAAGGTAGTAACGAGAATGATTTTTTAGCCAGATATTCCCGCTCTACTCTGATATCGAGCGGCTTCCGTCCAAGAACAGCGCGCTTGCAAGGATACGCCAGAAGCGGGCAGAGTATAGGGAGAGGGAGGCGGCCATCATCGCTGCGGATGCTTCGGGCGTCTAGGTTACCAGAGGTCATTCTCGAGGGCACGGAGCAAGCTGATTTCGAGCGATAAAAGAAATATCCCTCGTTATATATACCGTAGACGTATGACTGATATTCTAATACACGTTATGAATTAGTTGTCAAACTTCGAAAGTGTGAATTTCTGTGCTCGTCCAACAAAATGGTAGCAATCTCAAACGGCTACTAGAAGCTCGTTGTTGTTTAACGGTTGTAGTCAATTAGAGAGTGCACAACGAGGGGACGTCTGTTCTATCGACGCATTGCTTGGAAGCATGGCAAGGCGAGTGAACGTGTTGAACTTTATGATCTAGATGATCGGGAAGCTAGTTGATATCGGTCGTATCAATAAGATACCGCACGGCGAGAGAACGGAAGCATGACATGCCTTATCTCGAGGTCAGCAGTGAGATAGCGCACGACAAGACGACGCATTGCTTGGAAGCATGGCAAGGCGAGTGAACGTGTTGAACTTTATGATCTAGATGATCGGGAGGCTAGTTGATATCGTTTGTATCAGTAAGATACCGCACAAGGAGAGAACGGAAGCACGACATGCCTTATCTCAAATGACATTAGGTCAGCATTAAATTTCCTTGATCGAGTTGAGTATTCCTGCAAGAAGACACAGTCCGTCAGTATCTGACCAGGCACATAACAATGACAAAGAAAACCATTGGAGGAACTTGTATAGGCATGGTTCGGCAGCCTCGGGATAATGACTGTTATCAGTTGTTATCAGTAAGGGAGCACATGACAAGCAGGCTAATGCAACTTGAACATGATCAGTCGCTTGTCTCAAACAACATTGAGTCAGTGTCAGATCTCCTTTCCTAGGATGTGACTCATCTTGCCAGGTACATAATGATGACAAATACCATAAGGAAAATCAAGTAGTTATAAATTGCCACTAGGAGAACACATGCAAGTATTGTTGAGCATCATCAGGATGAGTGGTCTGAACCTCGACACACTGCTTGAGAGTATGACAAGCAAAGTAAGCATGCCAAAGGTCAGCAGGATAGTCAGTATTTCAATGAGCGAGCCTCTATGGTCATACTCAGCATCATGTTACTGCCCTGATCATAGGTGCCTAATATCTCTAGCTATATCTGGGGATCATCAGAATGATACATCAGGAGATATATGACAAAAAGGTAATTGTAGGTAAATATTGGTCAAATTTTCACTGTTTGATAAGTTGTCATAATTGTCATCAGCAAGAGAGTAAAGATGCATATATGATGTACCTAGTCTTGAACAACATCATGCTGGCATTAGATCTACTTCATCAAGTTGAGTGTCATCCTACAAGACATACATGGAATCAGTCATTATCTGACCAGGCACAGAATTGTAATGGCAAATGGCAGAACAAAATCAAGTAGGTGTAACTTACCAACAAGGGAACCCATGCAGGCATTGTCAAGTGCTCTGAAACAAAGTGATCTGGTCCATTGGTGCACTGCTTGGAAACATGGCAAGGTGAGCAAGCATGATGAAAGTGATCAAAATGGTCAGCAAATTGATTGTTATCAGTTGTTGTCATCAAGATACCATATGATAAGATGCACAGACCATCAGCATCTGGCCAGACACATAACAATGACAAATATGCCCATGCTTAGCACAATTGCTTCTTCTTCTCATATATGTCTAATAAGTCCAGCTATATCTGACTTGATCAGTTGGTCCATCACAATGACATATCAGGATGTAGATTATGAACAAGATAATTGTAGTTAAGCATTGATCAAAAATTCACCATTTCCCTGATGTGGCAAGCGACAACGCACAGTCAGGGAAACCCTTGGAGAAAGGGGGTAACCAACCTCCATTCGATCCCTCCAATCTCCGTTTTGGTAATAGTTCGTCAAGAGGTAGTAGGCGCGAATCTTGGTTGCGACACTCAGATCACCGCCAAACCGTGCTTCCATAGGTCGCGACTGAATCGAACGATCGACAACATCCCAATGCTGATCCTCGAGTGCGTCTCGAGATCCTTTGGCAATTTATGTTCTCAGGACAGATGCTTCACGGGACTCCGAATCCCTAGAGTATCCGCGTGCGTATTTTGTGCCGTGCTCAACCAAGGGGATGGAGGGCGATTCTCCGGTGATTTAAGTTGAACATCATTTCAGACGACGCGGCCTGCAAGACGAGTGAAGGTCAAAGGACGAAATGCGCGGAACATCTTCTTCTTGACTTACTTCTGCGTTGAGACTCGCGACTGCCTGCATGACGAGATGAACGATTGGGCACAATGGTAACCCGTAACTTCGCTGCATTCAACTCGCCGATTGCACGGTCGTACGCCATCATCTTGCTTTCCATCTGTGGCTAAGGCTGGGCCCCGTGCTTGCTTGTGGACCACAGATGAGAAGCCGTTCATCTCAGCCAACGAGATGTTGTCGCTTCAGGCGCGAACGCCGAGTTCTTCAGCCACTCGTTTCTTCTTTGCTCTCCCAATCCTTCCTGCTTCGGTGTTCGAGAAGCCGGCAGAGATCTGCCTGTGTCTCCCGGGCCCTTCTTCCCGAGTCCTCGATGGTGGATATGAGGTTCTATTCGCGTGCATGGCGGAGATAGCCTGCAATGTCAGTATCTTGGAGCGGTTGTAGCGAAGAAAAGGTGGCGGACGTGTTCGAATGGGTAATCGAGATGGCCAGTGCGGATGCATCGACGTGAACTTGTGCCAGAAAGTAGTTCCTATGTGAACAAGTGTGAGGAATAAGGGTGAATGTGCGTGACGCAACACTCACGCTTTTTCGGTGTCTATTGGTGCGGTGGGTTGACGAGATGCGAGTCTGCGAGACTGTGTCTTGAACTGGTTGAGATGAGATTGTCGAAATGAGAGGGTTGAGAAGACGTTGAAGAGGTCAGAGAGGTCAGAGGCAGAGAGACATTTTATCCTGAAGGCAGTCGCGAATGCCAGTGAACGTCGACAACAATGTTTTAATGTAGATACGTAGAATCGGTGCGTACTAGGCCATCCCGGACGGCCACTATCCTGGCTTCCAGAGGCTTGTATGCACATGTCCGAGTATGATGGCCACCCTGTCGGATCTGAAAGCAGGCCTCTCGAATTGGATTTCTTCGGGGTGATCATCTTATAGGAGGACAAGACCGGTGTTCTGCTCTCTTCGTCATGTGAGATATGAAGGTCTGAATGTGAATTTGAATCCATGCGCCGGCAAACTGCCGATGTTGGTTCAGGATTCGTGATGGCGGAGGGTGAGAAAGATAACTGGATCGCATTCAACTCGTTCTCGTTCTCTTTTGTCGAGTCCTTGTTGGCGATCACCTCGTCCGTCTGTCTTGGTAGGGTTAATGAGTACACACCTCCTGGTCCCCATCACGACGTCTGAGTCGTTAAGTGCAAAACGCTCACCAGGTGTCCATCTTTCCCTTCGTACTCTTCCGCTTCGGTTCGTTGTCGACAGGCCGACAAATTTGCAGCCGACGGACACGTCGATATTTCAATATTGGTGTTTGACATAGGCTTCAACGGACGGTGTTGGGCAGCTTTTTCGGGGTGGGGTAAGTGTGATGTGTACACGGAGCGACAACAGAGTGGTGTCGTTGGTAGACGGGTGTTCGAGTATTCGCCCATACTAGTCTGGACGCAACCGTAAGCGAAGTGCGATGGTAGAATGAATACACCGTCCCGACCCATCCCGACGTCGGAGTCATTGCGCGCAAAATGCTCACCTTGCCTTTCCGCTTCTCCAGCCTCCCTTTGGACTCTGCAGGAATGCAGTCGCTCGATGGTCTCATTCTTGAGCTTGATGGTTTTCAGTAGACGGGCAGGTCGATGCGAGAGATGCTGTTCAAGGTTGGCGGTAGCGTTAGCGTATTTTATTACAACGGACTCGGCGTCGTGTTGTTGGCGGATGGGTGTTCGACTCAGAATATTCGCCCATAATACACCGTCCACGTCCACGTCCCGACGCCCGAGTCATTGCGCACAAAATGCTCACCTATTGTCAAGCCCTCCCTTTCTGCTCTACTGGGCTAATCTACCATTAAAATTTCTCTCGCTTGATGGCTGTCAGTAGACGGGCGCGTCGACGGGAGTGATGATAAGTTGAAGCGTGGCGTCTGCCGGTAGCGTTAGCGTACGGTAATACAACGGACTCGGCGTCGTGTCGTTGGCGGATGGATGTCGGACTCGAAGTACTCGCCCATGATGCATGATATACCGCCCCCGACGTCCGAGTCATTGCGCACAAAATGCTCACCGTTTGTCCAGCCCTCCCTTTCTGCTCTACCGGGCTAATCTACCATTCTCTCGCTCGATAGCCTCGTTCTTGAGCTTGATGGCTTTCAGTAGACGGGCGCGTCGACGGGAGTGATGTTGAAGCGTGGCGTCTGCCGGTAGCGTTCAAGTTAGCGTACGGTAATGCAACGAACTCAGCGTCATGGTGTTGGCGGATGAGTGTTTAATTCTTTTTTTTTTTTTTGGACAAGCGATATTATTATGTAGCAACTGGCTGACCTAGTCCTACATAATACGCTAAGGCGACAGCGAGGAAGCTGTCGGTCCGAGGAAATGCACTTACGCACTCCCCGTGGTGTGCGGGGGTGTGGGACTCCGAGCTGGGGGGGACACCTCGGTCAAGCGGAGGGCCACGGCAGCGTGATACCCACTAAAACCTCTGGGTTGGTGACCCAAGTTGGCGGAATGTTGTGTGTTTCGGCCAGGATGGGGTGCCAGGTGTGATGGACTCGATAAAGAAGTCCTACTGGACATCTCTTGTGCGCAGACCGAGGGTTCTCGAAGAAAGAACAAAAAGGAGGGAAGAGGAAAACTCTAGTAGAGAACTTACTAGGAAAGCGAGTTGAAGTGCGAGCTAAGACAGAGGTTTCAATCACTGATTGAGTGTGAAAGCGA
>JBBPOM010000476.1:0-25385 GCA_038091455.1 Leccinum uliginosum | reverse complement strand
CGACACCAAACTTCTTGTAAGCGTGTTCATCAACCGCAGTGTACTATTACTCTCTATAAAGTGTAAGTTTACAATGGAAGGATCAACCAAATGAAGCATGTTCCCACTCCTGTACAACATGCTGCGTGGCAACACATTACACGTCTTTCAAGTATGGACACAGATGCAACACAGCATATCTCCCACTTGGTGAGCGCACAGGAATGAACGTTAACCTTAAGCATTTTACTTCGCGGCGTCACGATGTTCGAGATGACTATAAACGTGGCACACACGAGCTGAAAAGTTATCATTGGACCAAGGCTGCAGCATATGTACATGACTCGGATACAGAGTATAGTAATGGTCTGCCTAGAAACGGCGGTCGGTGTAAAGTTTATGTACATAAGCTTGATGTCGGAACGCCAGAAAGCGAAACTCTGCCCACGGGAAGGTAGGCGTGTAGGGTCAAGCTGGATCATGCACGATCTCCCTTGAACACGTTGTGGTACAAACCTTGTTGGTTCGTCAAGGGCTGTTCGTTCTCGTGTTGGCCGACAGGACTAGGGAGAGTGGGCGTCAAAAAGTAGAAAAAAAGTAAAGTTAGCTCGACGAAATTGTCCTCACGCGTACGACTGAAAACCCATGTTCGCCTGAGGGTATACCACTGGCACCGGTGCCGTGTAGTCGGTGGCGTTCCACGCCGGGTAATACTCCGCTTGCGTAGGCATTTGATAGGAGAAGTGAGAGGAGGTGGCGGAAATATCGTGAGGGGTGCCAGCCCACGAGCCAGAGGCAGACTCGGTGGCCGCCACTGGCACTACCGAAGGAACCGGATGGCCGACCACCGCAGTCTCGATGGACAGAAACAAGCTGCACGATTTGCTCTTTTCCTGGCATCGTTTGCAACTAATGGAATTGCCATCGTATGTGCACTGAAATAGTGTTAGGTTACAAAAATGAAAATAAAATAGGGGAGATGGGAAACGAAACCTTCTTGTGACTTTTGCGACAAGCGTCGCAGGCTTCTCTTGCTCTTTCCGCGGTGGTGCTCATAGCTGTTAGGTTTGATGTCGAAGGGAGAGGAGGGCAAGGTCTTAAATACTTGGCCAAGAGATATAAACGAGTGGAACCCACCTCATGGACCCACTTCATGAGCAGGCAGTTGTATGGATCGGAAAGCCGTTGTACAAGGATCAGCGAACGAGAAATATAGGCATAGTCTGATGATAACAACCGTTCAGATCTTCACCACAAGTCCAGACGACGGCCTCGACCTGCGAGAACAAGGCAAGATTCACCGCATTTTACGCTCGCGAACCATAATCTGACTGTGGTCGAGTCCAAGGAGATTGGCCGTGATAATCCATCAGGTGGCGAATGAACGCGCATCAAGGTGTGCACGTTTTAGCCAATGCACGTTGAGAGCTGGAGACCAAGGCAATATCCCTCGTGCTCTGTGGAAAGGGTATCGGAGGCTCGGCAGCACGAAGGAACCGAGTTGGCGTGCGGGGGTAGAAACAGGAATGAACTCCGAGAACCGCGTCTTGTCCTCGCTCTAGATCGACCGGAGGTGCGGGACGGCCGAGGATGTTGGAGCTGGTACTGGAATGATCTGATCGCGTCCTCGACGGAGCCTCGGCTGTAGTATGTATTACGTCAGCCTGGATTAGGAAGGTACAAGGATTGTTCCGGTGGTTCGTAATAACTACACGCCTGGCCTCACCAATTAGGTGCGGCAACAAGTCGCTGATCTGGTTCCTTTTTTGCCCTCTGAAGCAAAGTTTAGTTCTTTACCTGAATTGACCCCGCGTTAATAGTCACGGCACAGTCTGCTCGTGCGAGCTACACGAAGCCATGCGATCGCAGCATGCGTTCATGTGCCTTGGCTCATAACACGCGTCCTCAAGAGGCCTCAAGGCCCGATGAAACGTCACAGCATGATAGCAGACAACGACAAAACAGGAATAATATTCACGAGGCAGACAACAACTGAACATCAAAGGTGCATAATATAATGAACATACGGGTCAACTATTAAGATTCGTCTGGGCGGGGAAGACTGGCTTCCTGCCCGTCGGCACATGCGCCAGCGTCGTGGGGTTGGTCAGCCAAGCAAGAAACACCCTCGTCGGCGAATGAGCAATTGTGGTAAAGTTGGGGCTCTTCCATGGCATACCTACTGTGTGACATTAGACATTAAGCTAAAGCCTCGATAAAAATGAATAACCCCAAGTTTGGTGCACCATCGGCTTCAATCCCAGTGGCATAACTGGCCATATAAGGATGGGAAGATCTGAGAACGTCATTCATGAAGGAATGATCTCAAAGAGACCGAATTGACTGACGCTGCCTGTCCATAGTAGTTCTCAGAACAGTAATCCGGATCGGTGCCGACTTCAGCAGCGTTGCCAGTGGAGCTGGATTCGTTGTTAAGAGGGGGAAGAGGTCAAAAAGAGGGCGCCTTACAAGCTTTGCTGGTATACCCCCATGCCTGATGTGCGAGGTAAATAACTCGGTATCTGTAGCCTGATATTTTTTTCAAGATCCAAAGCAACGAACTTTGTAAGTGGACACATACGCAGTCCGTCCCGACCCAAGGGTGGTACTCAGGCCTTGTTCCCCATCGGAGAATATCGCCGGGGGGGACCAGACTCCCATTATTGGCACTCCAACCGATCCGGACTGCGGTAACATATACTGACGGGTAGTCTCAGAGCCCGACGTTAATTCTTCGGCGGCGCCACCGGCGGAGTGCGGTGTGATCTGATGTTGAATCGGCGCACTGGCAGGACCCTGAGCACTGAGCGTAGTACAGCTCGGACTCTGGGAGCGAGCTGTTCGTGGCAAATTACAATCCAGTTCCTGCGAAACACAACGCCGGCATGGCCGATCATTTACGCCATACTCAGTAGGCTCGCACTATTGACCTTTAGCACCCCTGAAAGCTACAAGGGAAGAGGAGTGCTCACACGCTGCTTTGCGACCCTGCAAAAGTTGCATGCTCTCTCGGTACGTGGCCTTCTCTGTGCTGGTTGTTGAGTACGACTTGAAGAGCGTCTAGAATGCATGGTGAAGAGGGGATGATGGAAAACACGGTGTGAATGTGCTCTCTTAAATCTCGGACACAGACCAGCAGCCGCTTTGCTTTCCCTGCGCATCTGCGTTTGAAAGGTGGCATACAACGAGTAATCCTTTCGCGCCCCGTCATGGAGGATTAAAAAAATACAGTGTCGGATCCAGCACGAGAAATTTGTCGATTGATCCAATTCAGTCCATTGGAACGGCTTGAACGAGGATGAGGACCTGGTCCAAACCCGTCCTGTGTGACTCTACTGAATGCACTGAGGGAGAATTAATTAAATGGCGCGAAGAAACCTCACGATAACGAGAAGGCGTGAATGATGGCTGGCGGATCAGGGGAGGGTGACAACGCAGGAAAAATTGAAGATTTCCTTTTTCATGATCAGCGCTACCAGGTTATTGCGAGGTTCCGGGAACATTCCTGCTACTCTCGTTAACCTAGCTTAGTTCAAAGTCAAATTTAGACGCGATGCATCAAACTGCTGAGAAATGAGCAGACATCTTGTTGCAAGCGACCCACATGAAAGACAAACGTGCTCAGCAAAGAATGCAACGGAGCGAGGCGGTTCAGAGTAAAACGCACGTAAGAATACAGTACATGTCACAGAGCCAAATAATCTTTCACTTCTTCTTCGGTCAGTTTACGGAAGGTAGGTCGGGGACGCCCGGTTTCCCCCCCTTCTTTCCCTGCGTCGAGTTCTTCCACCGACGGTACAGTGACGACACCGATCTCGATGGTCTTCTCTGTCATCTGCCCCTCAAAGCCCTCCTTAAGGGTCAAAAGGGCTGTGTGAATCGCGTCTTCCAGGCTAATATCGTCGTTGTATCTTTTTTTACGTTAAAGGAGCGTGATGAGTTGCATGTGTATCCCTGTGATAATCAACATGCACGAAACTTACCGTTTCTCCAAGAAAGTCTTTGCGTTTACCATATTTTTACCTATTGCGCTGGCCTTCCAAGCCCAGAATGATCCCGATGGGTCAACTTGGTAGAGGCAAGGCCCACGATGAATATCGTATCCTGCGACCAACAGCGACACGCCGAAGGGACGCACACCTCTATGAAAAAAATGTGGAGGGTGAACAAGCGAGTCACGTGTGGTGATCCAAACTTACTTACCCAGACTGTGTGGCTTCCTGCATGACGGTTGCAATATCCTGAGTTAAAACTTTCGTGGGTGGGTACTCCCCATACACCTTCCAGTAGGACTGAGCGCTTTTGCGTGCACGCGCGATGAGAACGCGAAAGTCGGGGCCCATGCCGGAATACACAATGCCAATGTTAGGACAGACCACTGCGACCTTCTCGATCATTGAATCGTCTATCAGTATGGACGAAGACTTCTTCTCCGTGGCAATGACGATGCCATTTGACGCTGCGGAGAATGAACACCGGATAGACGGATATTACTACGATGATACCTTTAATCCCAAGACTTGTGGTGCCCTGTGAAACCGCAGCCAAAGCGTGTTCAATCTGCACAAGCTTTCCGCTCGGCGAGAAGACGGTCAGGGAGTAGCTGGCGGGCGAGGTCAGATCTAAAGAGAGGTTTACGCGAGTGGACCACACCTGTAAGCGCCGCCGTCTGCACTGGCCATTGGTAGTGGAATAGGGAGGATCGATGAGGAGGAATCAAAAGTGACAGATCAGCTCCCAATTGAGTCCCGTTGTCGACTGTATGCGCGTCGGGTACACGCGTCCTTGTTTGCTCACTGTTTGCGCAAGATCAGATGAATGTGAGAAAAACAAGTAGTCCTTCATTTACTTTTACAGGTGCTACTAAGTACTACTACTACAAAAACAGACAGGCTTCGACTATTGGCACATTCCCTCCACCTCACTCGGTGCGCAAAGGCGTCGTCCTCAGGTAGGACTGCGAAACGATCGATCAGTGGGCTGTTCAAACCGGGGAGGCCGCATCAGTCTACCTTGTGGAAAGTCACATCCGGGAACAACTTCTTGGCTTCTTCGTCTTTGACGCCCGGGTGCACGATCACGTCGTCACCCTTGTTCCAGTTGACGGGCGTAGTCACCCTGTACTTGTCGCCGAGTTGGAGAGCTAGATGCATGACTTAGATTCGGGTCATCTGAGGAACTCGACATCCTCACAGTCAATCACGCTGCATATGGAGTTAGTGCGCAGCTGCGATAAAGAAAGGGGAAGGCCGACCGGACGATCTCGTCAAAGTTCCTGCCCGTGGAAGCGGGATACGCAAGAGTCAGACGGATGACCTTTTTCGGGTCGATGACAAAGACGGTCCGGATCTATTATCGCGAGATAAGCCATGCTTCTTGCCAAGGACGCCATAACACCCACGGTAAAGGGCAATCCCTTGTCGTCACGGTTCGTAGCGTCCTGCTCATCAAGCATGTCGTAAAGCGTAGAAATCTCTCTGTTCGCGTCCGCTATCTGTGTGCTATTGTGAGCGCGAGAGAGGCGCGCAACAGGTTCGCATTACAATGGGGAACTGCACGTTGGTAGGGCCAAACTTGGACCCATAGTCGTTGATATCATCCACCCACTTGTGGTGTTCATCAAGGCCGTTGGCGGAAATGCCAATCACCTTGACGTTACGCTTCGCAAAGTCATCCTGACGACGTGCGACCTCGCCAAGCTCAGTGGTGCAGACAGGGGTAAAGTCTCCTGGATGAGAGAACAGGACGGCCTGTATCACAGTTCAAACGATGTCAGGCCAAGTGAACGAAGGCATACCCAAGAGTCACCGATCCATTCGTGAAACTTGATCGGGCCGACCGTAGTCTCAGCTTGGAAGTCGGGGGCGATGTTACCGAGACGGAGAGAGGGCATGGTGCGCTAGATATCTGCAGAGACCAAGATATGATAATCACATCCCGTCCCGCTCCACTTTTTATATCAGTGCGCGCGCTCATGTTATGATAAATCATTGCGTCTTCTCTTCTCACGCGCCATGTCACAACCACTGAACTCATCATTCATTTTTCTTTTGCAATTCTCGCGCGATCTAGTAATACGCAATCCCGTGCAAAATACTGTGTGGATGTCGTTCTTGCTGTACCTGAAGGATCCGGTCGATATCCTCATCGATATCCTGAGACGCTTCGATCTAAACCCGATCAGCCGACGATCTATGTCGATTGGTCTACCTTACCGCCGCAGCCAGGTCCAGCATCGCCTTCCCAGCAATAAGCGCTTCCTCATGGTTGTCCTTGATTTCAATATTAATGATATGTACGGGCTTGTTGAATTCGCCGCCCCGACCGAGCAGATCTGCGTCGTCTATCACTTTAATGAATCTACCTCATGTACCGCATGGACCCACCATCGCATACTGCGTCAAAACAACGCTCCTCGCATGTGATTACCACATCAGCAATTGTTCTACTATCTTGCCACCGCTCCGGGGCCAACTTGATCCTACGATTACGGTCAAGCATCTGCAACAGCCCATTTGCAGTGTACCTTTGCGCCAATAAGTCGAAATGCGGAAACGCACGGCTAGCTCTACTCACAAACGAGGGTCTTTCGACTGGAGTTCCTCGTATATCGTATTGTACGGCGTCCCAAACGAGTAGATATTTGGTTTGTCTATTGAGGGGCCAGGAAGGCGAACAGCGGAGCCTGTTCCGTACGAGATAACTCTGTAACCAGCTTTTCTGGACTTTGGTCAGTAGACTGCTCATTTTTCCGTGTGCAGCGACGATTGCTTACTGCAGGACGTGATGTCCCTCCATGGAGCGATTCTAGATAGCGTCAGACAACACTCATGGATTCATCACACATCAATACCTGGTTACTAGCACAAACTACGCAGAAAACGGGCCGCGGCTTGTATATAGAGGAGACTGGAGGTGCTTCCGTGTCGCATACCGCAGGTGAATTGGAACTGGCATTTGGTGATGTTTGGTATTGCACTTGTTGAGAGGTTGCATGGGAATCACTCGGGGGCCAAGGTTGTTGTTGTGGCGCTGGCGGGGTAGGTGACCCCGATGGAACTCTTTGTAGACGTGGATCAACGCGCGCCAGGCGGGGGTCACGCGCTCGGCGAGGATCCATGAAACTCTCTGTTCGAAGGCAGTTGAGTTACAATCAAGAACATAATGCAAAAGGACCAATGTCAGCAGTATCTAGAACATTCGTAGTCTCCAGATTAACCCAGCGAACGAAGAAGCATCGCGGGTCAATGAAGCATCCACTCTGAATCATCAGACAACACTGGGCGGGGAAATTGGTACTTACATGTGGGTGGGAACGAAAGGGCACGAGTGTGACATTGTGGTCACATGGCACTTTGTTCTCGTTCACCGGGTGACCCCCTCAGTAATGCTCCTTCGCTGCACCAGCTTAGCATCCAGTAACCTAATTTACCCCGCTGGAGCATCCCATTCCCATTGACGAATCAAGGGCCAACAATTCTTTCTAGCGCAGAGATGGACAGGCATTGCTGATTTACTCCACTTGAAGTATCTGATCGTGGAGCACTCGATATATCATTACGAGCTTGACTCAACGCAAGTGGTAGAGCTTCCTCGGCTCGAATCCCTGGCATACGTGGCTCCTCGAGCTCATCGGATAATCTGACAACTTTTGTGCTACAACACTTCGAAAGCTCCTCCTTTGCTGTATTCCGGGGCTGGAGCAAGTCTCTCTCGGCCCAGTCGTTCGTCCTTTTCTCGAGCCGTCCACCCGCATAGAATTGTTAAGAATTACTACTTACACGATGTGGACTTACCTCGGGAGGAACTGGTGCTGTGTTTCGCGTCATTACCTCATCTGGAGGAACTCCGTTTGCACGACTGCGACATATCGGACGATGCATCGATGAACTGCGGTTTTTATATGGTCCGAATGTCGCGGGGCTCACAACCTGTAGGCTTATGCTGAGGGTAGGGAAGGACTTTGTCGTTGGTCGTCCAATTCGGTTATAGTTGTGATACCTGAATGATCGTTTCGTCGAACCAAGTGATAGAGCCAACGAGAGATACAGATAACGAATGCGCCTTCAATGCGCCTTCGTCACAATATCACTTTTCATAAGAGAAACTCAGCGCTCGCTAGGATCATTCTTTAAATCACTTAGATTATGGACATATTACAGAGGGATATCCCAGGTACAAATACTTACTAGCACGTACTCGGCTATGTCAGTCGCAAACTATGGCGGACGGTGGTGAAAAGGACACCGCACACCTCAAACAAGGACTGCAATCCATCTTCCGCCGCGAGACATTCATTGTCCTACCAAAGATGATATGGACAATACCCTCAGCTCTCGACGGTGTGGTAACGAACAGATTCCAAGTTGCTTGAATTATCAGCCCCGTGGTCCATTGAATCTTGTTTTTTTTGTTCTTCCCGATGTTGGCTTGGAGAAACAACTTGAAGGCATGTGGGTGTGGCTGTACAGTTTGACCTCTGTCACAGTGTCACGTGTCTTAACTTGATGAGCCTACCAACATTCAATTGAGCCTTCTCTTGTTGTTCACTGACGGTATGGGATACACAGACCGTACTGCAGACTTCCGGGAAGTCGTAAAGTCAAAACAAGGCTCATTTCCTTCGGCCAAACGACGAAAACTTGTGACCGAGGCTGAGCCTCGTGACACCTTCGGGAAACGATATGTGCAGGAGGCCCAAATCATCGTGCGCTACCTATCCCGTTGTACCTATGCCCACTATTGACATTTTCTTCCTAGTTAAATCACATCAACGCTCTCACGCGGGTGTTGAGCTACATTCGACGGCCTTACCTCAACGTCGATTCTAATTCCACTCTGCTACTGCGGCAAGGTTCTCGAAACTTTGACCTAAACGACTCGCAGCAGTCGTGGTCAGAAATTAAATATCTTTTGAACGAGGAGAGAGACCAGATCGATCTTCAGGCTCGCCTGATACTCACCCGTTGTGCGGACCGAGTGAGGGAGATGGAGGCACTCGAAAAGCGTGCGTTTCTGATTTATTTAACGGCTAAAGCGACCGTTCGAATTTCAACCTGAATAGGGCGTGCGGAGCTAACTGCACGTAAAATGAATCCACTGGCACGATTTCTCCCAGCGAGATTGGTGCGAGGTGATTCAGCTACGCTCCCAGAATACCTGGCCGCCCACCATGCAAGCATCACATGGTACCTTAGCCGGAGATTGACCGAGGCAAGCCAGCACCAGAAGGAATTGCAGGAGGAGCGCGTAAAGCGACAGTTGGAGCGAACTCGTACCCTGGGTTCTAGCGCCGCCCGCGAGGCTATGTCAGTACCCCCCCGGGATGTCGTACGAGCAAGGCAACAGCCGACAGGTGACAGCTGGCTTGGTGGTGCTTCTTCTGCGCTTGTCTCCGGCATTGCTGCCACCATTGGCTCTGCTTCTGGTCGACCTTCGACCGTCAAACCACTCTCATCCACCCCGACCGCGGAAAATTCAGATGATGACGAAGAAGAGTTGGAATTGACCGAATCCCAAATTCTCCAGTTCGAGGTTGAGAATGCGAACATTCTACGGACGGTCCAGGATACACTCGAGTCAGTGCAACAAGCGGAGGCCCGCCTGATAGACATAAGTAATCTACAAATGGAACTCATCACGCACCTGACACGTCAGACCGAGATTACGGAACAGCTCTATGAAGATGCGATAGCAACTACTTCCACTGTTGAGAAGGGAAATGTGCAACTCAGGGAGGCAAAACGAAGGGCAAAAGACAGTAGAATTTTCATCCTCGTGTTCCTTATCGGAGCTAGCCTGTCTCTACTGTTCTTACACTGGTACTAGAGTCGTACATCATGCATCATTCTTGAGCATGATATACAATATTTTATGATCCGAGCAGACGAGTTGATATACCGTAGGTATCTGATATAGTTCGGATTCGGGACATGCGGAGACCGTAAGGTCCCAAAAGATCCAGACTCGTGTTCACGATTACGCAGTAACCGTAGTCAAGGAAGGGTAAGGAGAGGTTCTCCTTCCTCGTCTTCTATTGCTCCAGCATCTAGTCTGTCGGCGGTCGGACGACTGCCATTTAATATTCGTATTTCATTCTGCACGAAATAATAGACCACACTGTTCGAATTCAGATGACGCAAAATTGAACAAAAGAAAGTCATACGAGCTTGCGATAAGTGAGATCACAATGCCTCCGATGATCAGGCAGCCATTGATGAACTTCGAAGCTGATTGGATAAACATGAGATTAGCTATGATCAAGGGAGGGAAGCATTTACTAGCATCCATCTGACTTCTCTGTTCACCGTCAGAAAGGCTTGCCATCCGTGACCCTACAAACACGTAGACCATGGCACGAGGCAGTACGAAGAGGGTGGCAAGGGCAAATTGCGTCAAAGAGACAGATTCGACACTCTGAGCATATGATAAGTAAAAAATTGTTTTCGCCAAGATGAATTACTCACGGCAAAGAGAGAATTTGAATATACCCATGGCGGAAAGGACGAGATGCGGATAAGAATGATGAGAGGCAAGCCCTTCGCACGCTATTCAACACATGTACAATGAACACAGAATGCTGTAGGGTGTAATGGATCAAAATACCAACAATGACAGCTTCGAGTGCTTTCCATTTCTCGTTGGAGGCAGTCCATCTGCGCAGTCGATTACTGAAGAGGGAGCGCAAGACGATGAAAGCAAGAACCGAGCCACAAACAGTGGAAATTGCCGCAGGAATGAATCCTCGCATGCCATAGGTGAAACCGCAGAGATTTATGAGCATCGTGTAGCCAATGAAAGGGGGAAATGATATCAAGACTGGATAAATTTAGAGGGGACGAAGAATGGGTGGGTGGATACACATACCGATCACGGCAATGAGAATGAAAGAGCCATAAGGAAGACGGCGAATTACGGCGGCGAGATCATACATGAATTGGGCAATGCGACCCGGCGTGACCAAAGCAATGAAAGTGATCAGACATGCGTAGAACAGAAGAAGGAAATATATAGCGGCCTAACTGTCATGATTATCAATGAGATACGTGCAAACCATTGCATCTCACCTTTTGATGGAAACTCAACCTGCGGTACTGTATGGAAGCTGAGGTTAGAAGCGAATGCAATTGATGGACCTTGGCCCGTAGACTCGGACTTGGCCCCGGGGCGGCGGCAACCATGTCAACAACCTGGTATTACGTAAAGGCGATCGCTGAATCCGTATTATTTTATTATTTTTATTGTTGCATCTCTCAAGCCAGATCCAAACTCGCCGCTCGACTCCAACGAGTCTGACACGACTCGGGTCTAGTGGATACCATCTTCTTCGCCTCATGGAAAAGTTCTCTGCGTTCAGAGTGAGTATTTAATATACTCGATACTCACATTTCACTCACTTTGAATAGGACCCTGGAACGGGAATACAGGTTGGTTTGTCTCTCAGCTCTATTTCACGAACGGACTTCTGAACACGAGTCAATCGGTCAGCCTTTTCTTCCGCCGGTTCCACCGTCGGAACACGACCTTTTTCTCTCCCTTTTGGTCCCAGTTCGCATCACATTTGCCATTTTGAGATGCTTGCTGGTCATCGCGATTGCGGTCCTGCATTACATCCTTGTAAACGCGTTATACACGCTCTTGGTGAGTCTGTGATCCCCATCTCCTGATCCCCTCTTATCAAAAATAAGACCCCCGTCCCCCCGATTCGTCGCCTCGTCGAGGGGGGGACTACGATAACGCTAAGCCGGCTTGCCCTTTATGTGCTCGGTTTTCTACGGATTCAAGAAGAGCAGGTGGCTCGCAAGCGAGGGTTGGTCTCTTTTTTGGTTCATTGGGTGCTTGCTGTTCGTTGATGCCCGTCCCAGGAAATTTTCTGAGGCAAACTGGGCTCCAAAGGCCGGAGACATCATTGTGTCTAATTGGAGCTCTTGGATCGATGTCCTGTGGCTCTCGTATCGGTGAGCGGGCCGCTGAGTCGCGAGCGTTGAATTTGAACTTCATCACAGTTTCAACCCCATTTTTCTCTTGCCCGTCGCCGATGAGCCGAAGCCATCACTGCCGTCTGCTATTGAAGGAGAAGCCATATCATATAAGCCTGGGCGCAAGACAGGTACTGGTTCTGCCGCGATATCTACCCGAACACGGACCGTCAGCCCTCGCCTACCCATCCACGGCTTCCGCCAAGCGTCTTTGTTATCGATGATTCGAGCCACCGGTAGAACTCCACAGTCCCCTTCGTCGGCCGGCTCTTTTAAAACTCTCGAAGACATCCGAAAAATTGCAGACAGACCGATCGTAGTTTTCCCCGAGTGCACAACGAGTAACGGGCGTGGTCTTCTTCGATTTGCTCGTGTTTTTGAAGGCTATAACGTTCCGGTGAAGGGGTTCAATGTGTTTGTAATGTGCACCAGGTAGAGTGGTTCCTGATGCGCTTCGAGTGTGTCGCGTGACAATGTTCTCAGATACAACCCCCCGACGATCTTTCAGCCGTCTCTTACACATCCTATTCCATCATCTACATTCAATCCTCTTCGTCATTTATTCACCATCGCAAGTGCATTGTCTTCTCAGACTATGTCCGTTCGCATGCTTCCACTTTCTGAGTCCCCCTCTTCTCAGATTTTTGTGGTGAGCGAGATAGTCCCCGACCTGGTTGTCGATACGCTTTCCGAAGTGTGCGCGGTATTGATCGCGAAAATTGGTAAAATGAAACGCATAGGATTCGGTTGGGAAGACAAGATCTCTTTTTATGATGTTTACTCGGGTCGGCGATGACCCTGGTTACTCGCTCATCTACTTTTACCGCAATAGGCGCAAACTATATTCGACTCGGTTCGTGCATAGAATTTCATCTGCGGATCGCTTGCGAAGTCACCCTCAAAGGCTAATCTGCTTTCATCATTCATCGATCGGGGACTGCGATAGCATTACACGAGATATAATCTAAGCAAAGCAACTCAATAAATTATAGTAACCAAACAGCTAGATATACAATTCCATGTATGCTGTCGCGTACATTTCATTGTTCAGATGAGTTCAGCACGTCCTGCATCAATGTCGCCCATCTCTCATCCATGCCCGACTCTCCGGAGATAAAAAATCCCAAGTTATCAAAGCTGCTGGCAGACGGCTCAACGGATGAAAGTGACCCAAAGTAGGATGTATCGGCGAAGTTTTTCATAAATTGGTCATCGAAGGGTAATGCCGTCGACGTGAACGTCTGTTGAGACGACGACGACGACGGACCGCAAGTCATGGTAGGCAGGGCACCAGTGAACGTATCGGGCTGGAAGGTAGGTCCCTGGTCGAAAAGAAACTGGTTGGGTACATGGTAGTCAGCGCAGATTGGCGTTGGGCTCTGTGCTGTGGGGGGCGGTAGCATCGACAAGTACTCCACAAGTGATGGGTGAACTTCAGGTAAGATATCCGAATGGGTATGACTCTCCTCCGAAGCAGCGGGTGAACTCGCTGGGCTTGCTGACACCGAGGGAGACACGCCCGGAACGTTTCTACGACGCTGTGAAAGAATTTTGCTGACAAGAATCTGCGTCTGACCCCCAAATACCGCAAGCTCATCGACCCCACTCTCCGGTAATAGTGCAGCAGTCTTGTCGGTAGATGATTGCCTTTGTGCTTGTTGAGCCTTTGTTTTCAACTGCATCAAAACAGCCTATATTACAATCGTTGAGTAGCACACGCATGCAGATAGACCATAACCTACTAATCCGGATTTTGCGCGAGGAGATGTGGTCGCAAAGTTCCTGAATATGTTGAGTGCTAGGTCGACTTCTAGCTGTGCAGCAGGTCCCATTGTAGAAGACGGTGCCCTTGTAGCGATTGTGCCGACAATGATCTGGCGACATAACATGAACTCACGCATGACCGCAAGTAGTTTGAACTAACTGCAGCGCTTAAAAGATGGCTCCACATGTTCCAAAAGCGAGTAAACAAGTCCGGGTATTTCTGTAGATTCATTGCAGTTGTCTTGATAATTGCCGAAGCGCATCGGTAGGCAGCAAGAAAAGAGGGTGCGAAGGGGCTGCGAAGTGGATTAGAAGGAGATTCCAGCATAGCCTGGGCGAAGAAACTGCGGTGTATGTGTAACATCGCTAGAACTCGGGGTGAGTGGAAGTAGGTGACGTCAAGCATAGAAACCATACTGGCAGTTCTAACCTGGAATAGCATCCGACCCCGGGCATATGCAGTGGGTGTTGTGTATTCGTCGATAGAGCTGGAACGGTATAGATTTAACGAAGGAGGGAGGACTTTTTCCCGAACTTTGCGATCCAATTCTAGAATAGTTTCGTAGCGCGGAGGCGTCACACTAAGTGTAAGTTCAAGTACGGGAATGAATACTTCTTTCAGGAAAGAGTACTTCCAATGGAAAACTGTTAAACTTAGTCAGAAGGGGCCGCAGATTTGATGTAAAGAAAAGCTTTACAGCCTATCTCTACTTCTCCTTTGCTGTTGATCTTTTCCGTATCGTCTTCCGGGAATTCGCAGTCAACGTACGATAAGTTGATCGATGGTGGGCGCCCAAGAGTCATACTCTGCTCGGATGAGTATTCATCGGCAAAATGAATGTTACAATGCCTACGATATGCATGTCGGCTGACAAAAGCTCCCAGAAGAGGGACCGGCGGCGTTGAATCGCCTTCGGGGACATGTTAAACCGCGCAGGATCGCGATCTAGGCACAGATAAGAGATGTTTCAATTTTACTGAGTACACGGACATACGCAGACCCATCTGCCAAAAAGAAATCAATGTAGCTCCAGTACATAGCATAAGACTTACGCTCTGTGCAAGCTTGTTCGTGATTGCCAAAACCGACCATGCACTGTCAAGTGTAGCATGCCTCCCGTGGTTCGCATGGTACATTGCAAATAAACACAAAGCTTGCAACGTTTGGACATTGGGTAAATCGTAAATGGGGTGCAACGACAGTGCCAAGTGAGCCAAATGGAAATAGTTTTCAGCTTCAGAATTGAAAGGAGGAAGTGTGAGATCAGTGAGCGCGCCGTGGGCGAAGACCATGAACAGCACGGAGAGTGTGTGCGGAGAAAGTTCATTCTTGACCTCCGACATCCCTGTCTTTCGACCCTGATCAAATGTATAAACCGGGGCCAGAACCTCGTCGATGAGCTCTTCCCGGCTGATTGGCCGGAATATAAATGCTGAGTTTTCTATATAGGTCTCGCAGAGGGTGGTGGCTCGCGGATAATCTGGAAGAAGGTTGAGCAGGGTATCCAATATTTCCACCCGCTTGTCTTCATCAGTCACATTGGCGAGATTGAAAGGGATAAACGATGACAAGTGACTGATCTCAGACGAAATCTGAGGAAGGTTGTCGATCGGAGCAGAGGAAGGCCCTGTATTTGTGCCACTTAGTTCTGCGCCAGCCTGTTGATGCAATACGTCAAGGTACGGTGGATGCAGGTCAGATATTACCAACCAAAAAAAGGGCCTGGAATAACATCATCAATACCACTGACATCATGAGGTCGTCATGAGAAGTTCACCTCCGAGCCCGCTGAACGACCAAAGTAATGAGAATCTCCACGCTCCGTGATGGTGAGCGTCCCCAAGCCATCTACCCCAACGTCTTGCTGATCCCCTGGAACTTCGAGAGAGGTTGCCTCGAGTCCATATTTGATCGCCAACAACTCGTCAGTCAACAAGGGGTGGGTATCAATCGAAGCGCCTGCTTGAAATATAGCCAAGGCATCTTCGAGGGAACGTATTCGGTGGCCCATCTCCACAATCTTGCGATGTAATTGCCCCGTGTCAGCAAGGACGAATCTACAATCGGCGATGGGTGGACTTGATGCGCGTCAGTATGTTTGTAGGAACACACCGGGTTCCCTGTCCGGTTGACAAGCTTCCTGGTAAGATCAGTGTGCTAAGTAGCCATGTCGCCAGAGGTGACAGAGAGAACGAACCATTAGGACATATCGTGGGACAACCCCTGCGTACACAAGAGCCACAGGGCAATTTCTTGTCGCATTTAAGCTTCAACCTGCAGTGGAACGGTAAGGGCCGAGGGTAATGAACGCAAGATGGAGCACCTTCTACACTCTGCACAAGATATTTCACCACGGGCACGCTTCAGCTCTATCTCTTCCTCCGTGGATACCTTGCGAAACTGTCGGCGCGAGATATGTGTATGCAATGCCACACCCTTCGAAGAGTCAACTGGCATGGTGGACTTTGCGGACTTTGAGTGAGTGACAGGTAATGATCAAGCAGCACAGGAACGTACCCACCAAGCACTGCTTGGTCAGAAAATCAATACACGTGACCAGAACGCGACGCGTCAACTGTGCGCTTAGCTTCAACTGCAAGTTGTATCTTAACCATCATCACGCGCCATTCGTCACTACGCTGTAGTCACTCAGACCTCGCCATGCATTTCTCTTTGAATACTCTTGTTTTTGGCATTGCCCTTCTTCTCAGACTACCACCGCTGGCCGGTGGAGCGGCAACAAATACCACTCGAACACGAGTCATGCCGGGTAAACCACACACCCTTCCAGAATCTTACCAATTCTATCCTAGAGATGGATGGGAGCCCGTGATGGTTACGAACCTGCGATACAAGTACCGCCGCTCGCTCGCTCCCTTTCCTGAGGTGTCTTCGGTAACCACGCCTGGTGGAAACTCCAGCAGCGCCCTCAAGCGTCCACCAAAAGGAATCACCGAGCATCCTTCAAGAAAGAGCGTCCTCAGATCTCTAGGTAATTCTATAGTCGAGTCTATGAAGGGCATCACTGGCATCGGTAAAGCTGAGCCTGTGATGATCACTTGGTTCGGTATGGTTTGCTCGCCGGCGATATGTACCTGATAATTGGGTCATTCAGGTATACCGGACATGACCTTCTCAACCCCAGCTGCTGGAGCGACCCAAGATGGGCACCCACGGTACTGTCATAGACCAGCATCGTTTGTCCCTGCTCACTTCTATCCGTCAAGGACCAATCCTTCGTCGCAGCGCTCACTCTAGACGGGTGGGCCGGAAAGCCGCAGTGCTTTGACTTTCTTGAACGTAGGTGGTGTTCCCCTTCTCCCAGCAGCTGATCTGGCCAACCAAGTTTCGAAGTCTGCAGCACCTCCAGTCAGTGTACATTTGCAAGGGTGGTCGATAGTTGTGCCGGATGCGAGGAGGGGTCCAAACACGTTGACCTTACTCGAGCAGCTTTCGAGCGATTGGGAACGCTGGAAGAGGGCGTGTTGACAGTATGGATGCGTCGGGCATCTGAACCTGAAGAGTGGTAGGTGCTCGTATCCCTGCAACCAGAGTCAACAACCGTGTTGAAACTACAAACTTGCCAGGGACGAGGCCCTTTGGGGCCCCAAAGATGGTTGATGACAACACAACTCTAGATTTGTAATTTACACATAGGACAGTATCGTGGATCTCGTACCAAGGGCATCATGCCTTGACACTCACCCTCTTTCTCTTTTTACCCTCGGCAATCACTTCGCGTAGTTTTCTTTCGTCGAAATCCTCTTTTTCGAAGAAAAGCGCGGTTCTTTCTGTTTCACTTTTTCGGCGTATGTATTGCAAGGCGGCCAAGTTGTACCCAACTAGGTCTTTCTCGTGCCTAAGAGCATTTCTCAAGTCAATTCTCATCGGAATTAACGTTGTCCGCATGATTCGATTGGCCACGATCTGGTGATGATGAGTCTTGAGGAGGAAGAACGTGATGTATGAGACGAGTGCAATATTCCTGCCCTGTTATCATTGATGTTGATCAATCCTGAGTACAGCAAAACATTGTAGGCACCCAGAAACATACCTTTTTTGCCCAAATATCAAGATATTGCATCAGTGATAACACCTTGCCAAATGGTAATACCAGCAAAGCGTCGTATAACGCAGTACGGGGGATTTTCTCCACGACCCTCAGGACATAACCCTCTGGATCTAGATCCAGTGCAGCAAGAAGGGGGTTGCGGGGAGGCGGTTGCAGACCGGCTGCTTCTAGAGTGCCTGCTCGCGCCTTCTGATCCTCGAAGTCTCGAAGAGTACCCCGTTCGTTGTCCGCAAGATCGAGGGCTTCCATTATACGCTCCCCAGCCATTAAGGTTTCCGTAGTCTGCTTGGTCACTGCAGCCACTTCGGCAGAAAGCTTACCGTCCGGTTTGTCCCCACCGTCAGGTTGGTTCAAGGTTTCTGCCAAGTCATTCTCGTAGAGGTGCTCTAGTTCCCGCTCGCGTTCTTCTTCAAGAAAGAGCTGCAGGGTCGTCAGTAGGACCAAACCAGCGAGAGCGTTTATCATCTTACCGGTTCGTCCAGCTTCTCCCAGATACGAATGGACTTGTCATGCGACCCAGTTACCACGAAGTTACCATGGTGGCTGACTGCGAGCGCCCATATCTCGTTGTGGTGTCCCTCGAGTTTCTGGATGTTCTCGAACTTCACGGTGATTCAGTGGGCGAGGGCGAGACATGCAGAGAGACCAGCCCACCTTGTCCCCGTCCCAGTACTTCAACATTCCATCTTTCCCTACCGTCCAAAAGTAGTGCGATTTTTTCTCAAATAGAACCTGTGTGACGCTTTCCTCATGGGCAAAAATCGACTTATGACAGTCTCCAAAATCAAGACCCCAGATTTTGACATTTTTATCGGCAGAGCACGTCACGATTAATTTCGAGTCATCTGAGATGTCCATCGCAAGGACTGGTAACTGAACAAGGATGTATGTCATGCTGTGCGAGTTGAAATATCAATATCGTCCAAAACCGACCTTGTGCCCATATAACGAAAGGAAAAACTTGAGGGTATCTTGGTAGAAGACTTTGACAGTAGAGTCCAGCAGTGATACAGCAAGTAGTTTGCCATTGGGGCTGTATCTCACCGACAACACATCATCCGACATCTTGAGGGTACGTGTATGTGCTAGCGCTAGCGATTTTTTGGGACGACTCTACGAATACAGCAACTTTAGCATAGCAGCCGCCAAGAAAAAGATGTAATACCTCATCCTCAGGTGGTACGTCGTGCTCAAACTCCCAAAATTTGACTTCTTTGTCGGCGCCGCCGCTAACAAGCGCTTTTCCATCGGGTCTGAGATGTAAAGACCATACAGTCGAGGTATGGGCTTTGACTGTATCGATGAGAGCGGAAGAGGCGAGGTCGTAGATCAATATATCGCCTGACTTTGTGCCGACAGCAAGCTATGCGGAGCATGAGACAGATAATGGGCTGCATTCGAGCAAACTGTACAAACATGTCTATCACCTGGCAAGAACGTGCTACACATCGCGTAGCCACAATCCATGGTCCGTATACATGCGGTAGTTTTCACATTCCATAATTTAAGTGATCCTGCGATTAGCGTGAGAGGCAGGCTCATTGGTTTACAGATGTGCTTACCATTAGATGCAGAGGCTAAAAGCTGATCATCAGAACTCAGACAAAGTGTCCGTACGTCTGTTCGATGCCCCGGTATATCAAGAGAATATGCTCGGGTAGCCTCAGGAACTTGATCTTTTGATTTGGAGGGTGCGGGAATATCGTAAACCTCCAATGCGTTCGACGCCAGTGCCAGAAGGATCTGCATATCATGAAACCGAAAGCTCCGTCGTCCTTGGAAGACACTGACCTGGACACCGGCTTTGTGACCATGGATATCCTTCGTACTAAAGTCGAGCGATCTCACTTTCCCGCTCGCTCGAATGACTAGATAAGGCGTGAAAAAATCGACGAGACTGAGTTCGCCTGCCTCTATTTCGTCATCGCCTTCGTTGTCAATAACCTCTTTTTCTTTTGATTTTGATTTTCCTTCCTTTTCTTTTGCACGTTTTCGGCGTCGCGCCTGTTTCTTCCGTACCTCATCTTCCGTCCGTATACGAAATACCTCAATAGATCTGTCGTGTGACTGGACAGCAACATAGGGTTCCGAGTCATGAAATAGGACTTGAGATACACGATGACGCGAAGAAAGAGGAAGTGCAGCAACGGGTCGAATCATTTTGTTGACCTACAGAGGCAACAATGAGTCCCTTTTTTTCAAATTCTGCTGCACCATAAAGCAGGCGGAGCTTACCTCTCCAGATTCAGTGGTCTCCAGACCTGCTGCGAGGGCATCGAAATCGATCTTCCACGCTTTTAAGTCCCCGTCTCCGCTTCCGGTAAAGATGAGGTTTTGTTCGAAACTAAAATCCATTGACCACACTTCTGAGTGATGTGCAACAATCGTCTGCACGCAGTGCTGAGTAGAGAGATCCCATAGCTTCAATAACGTGTCTTTTGAGGTTGAGATCAGAAAGCCATTCGAAGACCCGGCAGAAGTTGTAGGTGAATCCGAAGGCGGCAGGAAGCGAATGCCAGTAATTTGATCACGGTGACCGCGAAGTCTGAGACGAGAGATGTGAGTGACGAAGACACCAGTAAAAGTTCTCTGGTGAGTTACCTATAAAGTCCAACATCCGCAACAGCATCCCATACGATCAGGTCTGTATCTTGCGAACCAGATACAAGTCTCACGCCTTGTTTGTCGAACGCGAGTGCCGTTACAGCTTTTCGATGACCATTGAAGGTTGCACGAACGGAACCGAGGATACTATCCCATAGTCGAACGGAACCATCTGCATATCCGACGGCGAATATATTTTGCTGAGGGGAGCGTTGAATGCATGTGACTTCTGCTCTGTGGCCGGTTTCATGCCACATGGCCAGCTGTAGTGATCATCAGCGCATTCTAAAAGAAAAAACGGACGGCTGGAACAACCATGTGTCCCTTCTTCATGTCCCAAACGAGGACGTCTTCAAGTGCGGGGACATATGCAAGCTTGCCATCGTACACGGAATTTGACGAGACACTGCAAATCAGACCAAAGGCCTGCACCGTGTGTCAGACGATAACACCAAAAAGATATTCCAGAACTACCTCTGTAGGACCGTGCCTGAGATAACTCTGGACCATGGTGGTCGGCTACAAACTTGTCCCGTCCAAATCAGGAAGAGTCAGGTGAGCCGCAGACGGCCCGGGGAGAGTGAGAAGAATTCCTCACCTTCGGCTTATAATCAGGCTCAATTGCTTGGAACCTGATGATGATGCTTTACTCAACAGCCCCGGAAGCTGCAAAGCGTTTCTTGACTTTTATAAACGCCTCGCCTACGCCTTTCCATGCCATCCAAAATGCCTCTGCGCGATTAGAAGCAGCTGGGTTCCGAAAGGTCTGTCGTGCATGATCTCGTACGATGTGCAACGACTCAGTGTTGTCATTATGCTCAGATCAAGGAGGTCGATAATTGGGAAAAGGATATAGAACCAAGGGGAAAGTACTACTTCACGCGGTATCATGATTCGCCCGTTGTTCGGTTCTTTCATCTGACCTCATGCACCAGAAACCAGTCCTCCCTTCTCGCATTCACCATTCCCTCGAGCTGGAAACCGGGTGCGGGTGTCTCCATTGTTGCGACTCACGTAGACAGTCCAAACTTGCGCGTGAGTTGTACAAAACGTCTTCTCTGGGGTTGAAACCTCCCTTGTGCCAGATTCGTCCGATATCGAAGAAAAGCAGTGTTGGATATCTTCAAGTTGGCGTTGAAACTTACGGCGGGGGCATCTGGCACTCGTGGTATGACCGCGATCTATCCCTAGCCGGGCGGGTTGTCATCGCCAGTCAAGACGGGTCTTTTCATTCAAAGCTCATAAAGGTTGATCAGCCCCTTCTGCGCATCCCAACTTTGGCTATCCATCGTAATTGTCCCTTATGCTTCAATATGCGAGTTCTCACTGCTTCTCAGTTGACCGAGGCTCTGGTACCTCGTTCAAGTTCAACGATGAAACCGAATTCGTGCCCATCATTGGCCTGATCGAGAATCAACTCAACACAGTTCCAAAAGGCTCCGACAACTACCATGCATCCAGCATTCAGGAGAATCATCACCCGGCACTTTTGTCTGTTCTTGCCAATGAACTTTCCGTTCTTCCAGAGGAAATCCATGATTTTGAACTGTATGTGTCGGTGTGTTCTTGTCCCAAGACTCTGGAATTCATAGTCGGGCCTTTCTTGACAGGCACCTGTACGACACGCAGCCTTCGGTTCTGGGAGGCGTCAACAACGAATTTATCTTCAGTCCCCGCTTGGACAACATGTTCTCGTCGTGAGTCTGCTGTCACGCATTATTGTGCATAGTTACTTACAGACGAAGGTTCTGCGCTGTAGATGCGTTGGCAGGTTACGTTGAAGGCTCTAAATCCCCGGGCCTGGAAGGCAACGTAAATTGTATCGCACTTTTCAACCACGAGGAGATTGGCAGTGTGTCGACCACTGGTGCTCAGTCATCCCTGATTCCATCGTTTCTCGAGAGGCTTTCCCCATCAGCAGCTCTTCATTCCCAGTCAATCGCTCAATCCTTCCTCGTGTCCGCTGACATGGGACATGCGGTCCACCCCAACTACACTTCCAAATACGAAGATAATCATCGACCACAAATGAATGGAGGGATGGTTTTGAAGACAAATGCTCATCAACGTTACGCTTCGGATGCCATTGGCACATTCCTTTTCAAGAAGCTTGTTGAGCGCAAGGGTGGAAAAGTGCAGGAGTTTGAAGTACGCAATGATATGTGAGTTGGAGATTTCCTGCACATGATTGTCCGTCATCAGAACACGTTTCTAGGCCGTGTGGATCTACTGTCGGCCCGATGCTCTCAAAGCTTGGCATTCGCACTGTGGATGTTGGTAATGCAATGCTATCCATGCACTCCATTAGGGAGACGGCGGGCTCGCAAGATGTTCAGCACGCCATCGACGCGTTTGGTTCCTTATTTGAAGGATATGCCGAGTTCAACAAGTTCCTTCTGGTCGATTGACGAGATAAAGTGGATGTACAATCAACTATGCGTGGACCAGCCAACTTGTATTAGCACACATGACATCGATTCCAACAAGAGCTTGGTGAAACGTGCGTTAGATCGACAATAAGGAATACATAGGAAGATCAAAATAAGGTCATCGTTTCGGTCGCTTCCCGGTGTCTCCTGGTTCGTTGTCAGTACTTGATAACAGTCTCCGTTTCTTAGCTGTCCTGGAATAATGGGCAAGAACCCATTCCTTTTCTGCCTCCTCCTGTTCTATGGTGCCTTGCCTTATTTCGTACGCTAATAAGATTGTTATTGAGTATCAAGCTACGTGATCACGGAAACATACGTTTCATTTCAAAACGGGGCCCAACTTCGGCAAGCTGAACGTCACCGGGAATTTTGACAAATACGTGATGTCTACCAATAGGTGAGCCAGGTTTCTATTGCCGCAAGGTTGAATACTTACCGGAAGGAAATGAAATCATCTTCATTTGCAAACGTCATGACACGCTTGCTATCTTCCTTTGGCACTGGAAACAGGAATCCGAGTACATCTTTTAACCGTACTCCGAGTTTCGAAGTGAATCGCTCAAATAGAAGGTGCGGGTATTGCTCTGACACGGTGGATGATTTATAGGATCCGATATCGTGACGAAGTGCAACGTTGTGAAGCGTAAAATGAACGGTTGGACCGTGAGGGAAGTGTGAAATGATCATTGCATCTAGAAAGCATGAATTGGCCGATAGAAAGACCATGAGACCACTGCTGACCTGGAATACCCCGATGTTCGTGCAGAACAATAAGGTCGGTGACATCGTTTGTACGACATGCGTCCGCGAGTTCCTTGACGACATAGTTTCCGCGGTTAATCCGGTGTGCATTAGGAAAAACGAGTCGCATTTCCTGTACCGATGATCAGGAACGGTTGTCCCCCGGGATCAGGCTGAGCTATACCTTTGCGAATTGAAGAAGTTTTGAACTAGGATCCCTTGAAGTGGTTATCACGATCTTGGGATCGTTTATGCCTGCTCGAGAGTACTCGTTGTCGATATGTGTCGAAGGCTCTGTAATCTCAGTGAGCTATGGATGTACGAAGCACTGCGAAATTCTTACCCTGCTGTGCTTCATCGAATGTGAGGTCCTTTCCTATATCTCTTGCATCATTTTTGAGTTCTGTCGGAAGCGACTTTCCGGATGCAAGTGCATCCTTGAGCTGACGCTTGCGCTCGTAGGTCTGGCGTTCTTGCGACTCCAAGGACTTTTCATACACATATTGCCTACGCTCGCGAGCTTGTCGCCTCAGCTGAGATAAGAATAAGGATTGCAGCAAGTGGTTACAATGGTAGCACTCACCATACTTGGGCAAGGACGCTCCGTGCACCGGATCAAGTCGCCAAGTAAATTTGCTGGTCACGTGACTTATGCTTTTGAACAGGGGCCCACAAGGTCCATCTCCATTGCGTAGTGGCTTTCACATTGTTACCAATACTATCCTACCACGAGTACTGAGTTCTTTCTATTGTTAAAGTGTGGATTCCCATGATGTGTGGGTTGAGGTGGACAACAAACGACAATAACGCGTCGCGTAAATGTTAGTTGAACAGAGCCAAATACGCGCAACGTATCCAACCACCACATATAAATTGGCGTACGCTGGCTCTGGTTGAACCAAGTGCTTTCATAACCAGCTTGTCTATTCTGTTTGTATTAACCTTGTACTTCTCTTCACTCAATGGCTACCGCTCTCTCTCTTCGTGCATCATCTCCTTTCCCCACCCCGAGCAAGAAGGTACGAGTGTCTCTCCGTCCTCCCCGTCGCGTCTGGTAACCTTTTCATAATAGGCCGCCGAAGCCATGGCCGCCTTCTCGTTCACTTCCCCTTCCAAGCCACAACTCTCCAAGGAATGTCTGCTTGATGACAAGAGACGCTCTGTCTCACCTGATACGTTGGGTGACGACTCCGACTCAGAGGAAGACGAGCTCACTGTCATGCGTACAAAGTTTGTTGGCGAGGTAGACCTTCCGGAATGTAAGTCTTTCCCAGTCTTTCACCACCCACTTGCTAAGTCTCCTCAGGTGAGGAGCCTCTTTTGAAAGAGTCGAAACGTCGATTTGTTCTGTTTCCTATACAATACCACGAGGTTCGTCGCTAGCCTTTCTTTCCTACGAAGCCGACTGACATTCATATAGATATGGCAAATGTACAAGAAGGCCGAAGCGTCCTTTTGGACCGCCGAGGAGATGGATCTGTCAAAAGATCTTCACGACTGGAACACTCGTCTAAACGATAACGAGCGCCACTTCATTTCACATGTGCTCGCGTTCTTTGCGGCCTCGGACGGCATCGTCAACGAGAACCTCGTCGAGCGCTTTTCGAATGAAGTGCAAGCTGCGGAAGCTCGATGCTTCTACGGTTTCCAGATAATGATGGAAAACATTCATTCAGAGACTTACTCGCTGTTGATCGACACGTACATCAAGGACCCCGCGCAGCGCGAATACCTCTTCGACGCAGTAGAGACCATTCCTTGCGTCAAGCGCAAAGCCGACTGGGCTCTTCGTTGGATTTCAGACCAGCGCTCAACAT